>WEKY01007147.1:16384-79940 GCA_013390045.1 Picathartes gymnocephalus
GGAGGTACCGCCACCCCCGGCCTGCCCGCCACCCCCGCTCCGGGCTGACCCCACCTCTCTAAATCCACTTGAAACGCGAGACTGCGGGTGCTGGATAACACATCTGCTCCTCTCTCCTTTGCCAACAGGACCGCCTGAGGGATTTTATCCGTAAGAGAGAGCAAGGACAACTTTTAATACAGAGATTAGCCAGACTTCAAGAGAATATTTTCAAGAGGGTAATTTTTAAAGAGGGTTGTGTCCACCTCCCCATGACCCTACACAGAGTGGCATAACTTTTATTATTGTTCTGCATGCACTAAGAATGATACGGAATTTATGTACTAAAATACTTCTGATATTAGGTTCAGATAATTCTGTAAAATGCTATGTAAATTTTAATTTAGGTAAAGCTGTCAGTATCTTCTGATGGATTTGTTCACTTTGGAGACACCGTGTTGCTTATGAACCCAGATAGCAAACCCTTGGATTTGGGAGAGAACTCGGAGGAGAGGGACCCCGAAATGCGTGGTGATGTGACTCTGGCAGTTGACATGGAAGAAGTGTCTCTGTACTCGGATGAGCCCCTGCAGATCTCACGTGGGCTTAGTGCAGTCAAGAGCGTGGACCCCATAGGTCGAAATGCTTTTTGCATTGTAAGGTCTGGTACTTTAATCTGAATTGTTTTCCATTATTATTTTAATTTTAAGTATCTTGTTGTGAGAAATATCCAACGAAGTTTGCTAACATACAAAAGAATTTGAGTAAATTTAATTTACATAAGAAAGAGTCTTCAGTCTTGCATTAAGCTTGAGTCTATGCTGCATATTACTCAGATAAATTGCAACGACCTTTAAGTTAGCTTAGGTGTGAAAACAGAATCGAGTTCACTGTATCATTTGGTAAATTCTGCAGCTGTTTTTATTCCAGTTGCAGACAAAACATGTCTGAATATCACTAGTATTAATATTCACTCTCCTGCAAGCAGAAACATGTGTCACTGCTTTTGCTTTCCATGATGTGGACATGGTTCTGTTGTCCTAAAAACCCCAGCATGTTCTCTCTCTCAAATATGTATTTAACTGCTGCTGTTTGTTGGAGAAGAAATAGAAGAACAGGGTCCTGCTCAATAGTCAAAGGCTCTGCCTTAGGTTAAGATATTTTACCTATTTTAAAAGGTAAACAATATGAAATGCTGTCACAAAGCAAGATGTAACTGTAGACCAAAACAGACAAAAACCCTAAATAACAATAAAACTGATTATTTGAGTGTACCTTTTTTCCTTTTTACAATTTTAACAGCGTTGATGGAAGTGCAGTGGGCGAACCACTTAGATACGGGCAAAACTTTCTTCTTGGGACAACAGGAGGGGTTTCTGACAAAATGGTAAGGCAATAAACTTAAAAAAGGCAATGGTAGCTTATCCTGATAATGTGCATTGAATCCCTTTCTAAGTATACATGAATGAGACTGTATAGTGGTTCAACATCTTAACTTTACAGAAAGGCTCAGAATCACACAGATCAACACAAGAAACACTTAATTAGAAAGTTTATGCAACTTGCCTGAGGTCAGGTTTGCAGACAAAGGGGGCTGTTAGCCAGAATAACTGAATAAAGGAGATCTAAAAAAAGGAAAGAAAAAGAAATCACAATTAGATTGAGAATCATGAAATAATTCTTCTAAGAGATTTTGGGATTTTTTCACCTTGAACAACTCATTTAAGAGTTGGACTTGATGATCCTCGTAGATCCCTTCCAACTCAGAATATTCCTTGAAACTCCAAAATTAGAAGATTTTGTTTCTTATGAAGATAATCTATAGTAGGAATATAAAGGCATGCACTATTCTATCATTCTGAGGGAGCAGATTTCTATTAAATAGTAACATTCTTTCCTTCTGCAAATTAAAAGCACATAAAGCATTACAGGTATGTATGCACTTAAAATAATCACCACAACTTTGAAAAAGTTTTCCTTCTCAACAACCACTTTGGTGAGATAAAAGTATTTGGAATGTAAATTCAATTTTAAATTAGTATTCACTAATCTGCATATAGAATAACTACTAATGAGTTTATCAACAGGATAGAATCTATCCTATGAGTTTTGCCTGCATAGTTTTAGCTGGGAAGATTGATCTGTCAGGAGCCAAGGGAAAAGATTTTTTTGTTCAAAAATATGTTTTAAAATTACATATCCTGTTTCTTTTACATTAATACTGTCCTTAATATATATTTTTATTTACAGTTTTATCTGGCAAGTGACCACAAAACATTTAAAGATTTTGCTAAAAAATCTCGCCTTCAGAAAGTATTTTTGACAGCTGAACTTTCCTATTTGACTTTCTGGCAAGCTAAGTCCTTGGATCCACAGCTGCGTCTTGAACATGAAGGATGTCCAGTTCCTGTAAGAAATTAAAACTGTAGAAAATGTTATGAAAATTTGATTGAAACAGGTGGACTACTGGGAAAAAAAAGTTATGTTCATTTTATTCACATATTTCCCTTATGTCAGTTCTGACCTCTACTTTTTGGAAGGGGGAGAGGGAAGGAACAATCTCTTTAATTAGGGAACCTGCTTATACAAATATTTTTTTCTACTGTTCATTTTGAGGTTGACTTGTTCAGTTTTTCTCATCAGAAATTTTCAAAGGTTGACATTATTATGTTGTGAGGGTGCATTACTTACCTGTTTTTCAGGCCTTTTGTGACAGTAATTTCCATTTCCAATATTTGGATATGTGATTAAATAAGAAGTCCTGTACGTTAAATTTCTAATAAAATTTTCAAGGCATCTGAATAAGTGGATGATTTTCCAAAAGTATTCAACCTTTTGTAAATACACTATTTTCCTGTACCAGATAAATGCTGGACTTCCTGAAATGATGGTGTACAGCAGAATATCAAAAATACAATTGTTCTTTTACAGCCTTGAACTAAGACTCATTTACATGAATCAGCCTCCCAATAAACACAGTCAAAATTACCTAATTGTCAAAGACAGTCATTATTCACAGTCTTGGTTTAAAAACGTTTGACAAGTGTCTTCCCTTGTTCTTTTTTTTCCAGGCAGAAGCTAAAATTATTATTACTCACTGCTACACCAATCGCAACTTAGCCGTTCCAAGGACCTTCTGTGTGTGGTAAGAGCAACTTACAACTGGCAGGGGTGTGCACAGTGATGGACCAACATCAAGAATTACTGTGAGGAGCAAGAGAGGTGCCTTAGGAACACACTGAGGAAATGGAAAAGAATGCAGAACTCCTTTCTCCTTTCCTTTATTTTACTTCTTGTCTGTAATGTGTGCCACTGTGTTGTTGCAGACAGTTGGCTCAGTCTTGTTAGATTTTTTTTTCATTATCATATCATGGTTTCCGTTGTCTCTAGTTTCTTGGTGGCTCTCCCTTTGAATATCTTGAGCAATGTCAGTTGTTTGGATTACTTTTGAAAGGAAAAAATTTATATACTAAGTGTAAAAAACAAGGGAACTAAATAAAACCACACTCCATAAAACTCTAAATGCTTATGTCCATCTGAATCAATGTCTCAACAAATTGAAGTTAATTCAACAATTCCAGTTAATATACATGCATTAAATTAATACTAATTAAGCACTGCTAAACAGTATACCAATATTTCCCATTCACTTTTTAGGAAGACCTGAGTGAGGATTTGTATAAGGTTTTTGAGTATGAAAGTTCTGAAAGTTTGAGGCTGAAAAAGTTATTAAGTAGCCAGAATCCTCCTCAGTCAGAGAGAAGTGGGGATGAGGGCCTAAGCAGCTTTTACAAATCGAGTTGGTGTATCAGGGCCCTATTTCTGCTGGGACTCCTTTTAGCTCTGAGGCTAAAAGGTGATATTTGTCTTGGATTTCAAATTCCTAAATTATTCATAGGAACCAAAGTGGGTTATTGTGGTTTTTTAAGGGTCTTGTGTTTGGAAGTGCATGGTGATATTTCTGAGCAAACCAAGAGAAAAATGAGAAAATCTCAAACAATTCACAAGTAATGAAGATTTGCTGAATTTGTATATATGTTAATTCTCCCTGCCTATCCCATCTCTTTTGACTTTGCAGGTCTCATTTTGGAAGAGAATTTGAAGTCATTTGTCACAATTATCTGGACTCCCACAGAGCTGAAGAAGATAAGAATTACTGGGAGATAATTACAGGAAATCCTGGTCCTGAAGATGGTACAATGCTTGACAGACCTGAAGCTCTCCCAGAAGGGTATAAGAATGAACAAGTTTCATGAAAAGACAGAGAAGATAAAAACCCAAGGCTACAGCCAGGAGAGGTTGATGAGACTGAATCTTGTTTCTTTCTGTTTAGATTTTAGTTTTAGAGATGTTTATTTTAAAAATGGAAATGAAAGTCTGCCATTAGTAAGATTGTGTAATCTCATTAACTCATCAAGGTTACAGTGGGCAAAAAACTCTAAAAATTCATCCAAAATTTGTAAATCAGGAAAGGTTCCCATTTTCCCATCACCTTCACTGATGACAAAAGTTGTCAGAATCCAGGAAACATAATAGATTGTCATTAAATTACTGGCTCTCGGAGTATATTTAACCAATTCCTCCAAAGCCAAACCAGTGTCACAATTTTTAAAAGGGTGAGTGGACAGTTTCCAAAACACTGAAAAGCAAACACATGGAAAATTATCATGGGATACTTTGACATTTAAAGTTAATCTGAAAGAAAGTTGGTTGTTGAGCTCGTTCCACTCTCCAGCTAGCACAATGTTACCAATTATTAAATCACAAAGTGAGATTTTTTAATCTTGAAATTATCTTCTAATTCCTGGATATAAATTGAGTTTTTTATGTTTGTCCATGTATTCTAAACGTTTAAATATCAAGTAATCAAGAACTTGAGCTCAGTGATACAGACTAGAGACTAACAACAGCCTTTTCCATGCATCACCATGTTCCATTTACTTCTCACCCACAGCATTTTCCAATCCATAGTAATTTCTAACAAGTTTGAGAGTAAGGTAAAATTGTACAAAAAAATTAGGCAACCACAAGTTTCATGACAGGAAATGCCAAAGCAGAAAATAAATATGAGATGCTGTTAAGTTTATCCCAGTAAGAAAAAGATTGTAGTCTATGTTCTTACCTAATTAGACAACAGAAAGTCCACATAAAATTAAACAAAAAAAAAAAAAAGGCCTTTGAAGGGTAAAAAATTCAGCTGAAACTCACATTTTCTTAAAAAACAAAATCAACCAAGCTTAAAATGCAGACTTGGAAAACAGATGTCATTACTGCATAGATTTGCCTTTCTTTATATAGAAGCTGAAAAAGCATCACGGAGAATCTTTTACTGTATGGCATTCCATCATATCAATTTAGTTTAATGTGTATTTATTTCATCTCTTACTGTACCACAAGAGCAGGCTCTTTCTGCACAAAGTGAGTATCCAAGTAAATGCTACATGGATCTCCATTCTTAAAAGATCCCAAAGATCTTCAGTGATTATGAAGGTCAATTAAAACTTTCTAAGTTTTCCCAAAACAAACCCTCTAAACTTTCACAAAATAAGGGACTGGTCCAAACATATCTTTAAGCTCTATTCCCAAATAATCTGTTTGAAGCCCACAGGCAAGGCTTACAAAGTTTTTGCCTTTATTCAATATAAATTAAACCAGCAGACTGCAGCATCAGCTAACTGGCACTTGGCATAGAGGATCTCAGAGCATCAGACAGCTCATGGTGCTGTGACATGCAGGTTTGCTTTGAGGGACTGTACTGCAGAGGACAGATTTTGAATCACACTCCTTGTGTGCAAACCTTTACAGCTCTATTATAGATGGCTATTATAGAGGAAGTTTTCTTTAGGAACTTTTAATTTCACTTTTTTTCATTTTCTATATAAGGATTAGTAACATGATGTGTGATGTTTTTGTACAGGGTCTGTTAATACTCCAACATTCAGAGGTTAAAATTTGCACAATTTCAGAACGGATTGACATAAATCTGCTTATATTTTGTAGATATTAAAGTTTAGTAGAGCAAGTTTTGTAGATAAGTTTAGTAAGACTTAAACTGCATTAATGCACTGCAGTGTTTCTAACTTGGCCATTGTGGACCTTTACTGGTATTAGATGCAGCTATTTCGACTCCAAGTCTCCTTCCTCTGGGTCAAATGTAGGAAACAAGAGGAGGCCTTAAACCAAAACCATTTCTGAAACAAAGCTTCGTGTGAACTCATGCAAGAATGAGAACTGTGTGGGCAGAGTGCCTGGGCTGGATCATGTTTTGGGTAGGAGTGTTTGTGTGCATTTGTGTGGAAGGAAAGCAATGCAGGCTGTACAAAAACAAGTTTTGCAAAGACTTAGAGGAAAAACAGAGATAAATGGATACAGAAATGAGTACAAAAGTAGGCAATGTTGGTATTGGGTTAAAAGCTTGGAGACTTGTGTATTTTGATCACTTTGTGCTCTTTGGAAAGGATTCCTTGAGCTGAAAATAAACAGGTTTGAATCAATATTCCTGATTCCATTAGCAGTGTTAAACCCACAGATTTGTGCATAGCTCTTATATTTTATAATACATGTTTTTAATTCATCTAATTCACGATAACAAATACAGATACTTAACCCGTGTCCCAATTTTTCTTTTAAAAGGAGTTCGTTTGCACTTCTTAACATTGTCCACACGATGGCAGCCCATTTTTCTAAACAGCACAGTTCCTGCTACATCTGTAAAACAACCTGAGATGTTTAAATCCAAATGGGTCCCTGATACAATGCCACGGAAGGAAACTGAGTTAAAAAATACTTGAATTCTAGACTAGGATATGTCATTAATATTATAGCATGTTTTTGTAAAATAAAGTTAAACACAGAGCTAGACAGAGCAATGCAGGACATGGTGTATTGCATACAATCAACTTCTTTAAATTAATTGAAACATTAAGTAATTTGTAACCAAAGCATACTTAGAGGAAATTAGCAGTTTTTTCTTTCAATTTCTGTGTAAAGAGATGAAACTTGATGTGTGACAAGCGATGCATATTTTTATAGGGCCACTGTTACTGCTTACTCCAATTTACTTAAATTAAAATTATGCACATTTTCGCAATAGGCTGACATAATTCTCCTTTGATTCTGTAGATATTAAACTAGGAAAAAAATCAGGCTGTGTAGAGTGCACTCTAGGGTTTGTAATTTATCCATGTGTTGATAAACACAGGATTTAATATAAAGAATGATGGGATTGAGTATTAGTGAAGAATATGAACAATCCTGCTATTGCCAGTTAAGAGTCACAATATTTCTGGTGGATAAGGCAATGGAGAACCATACTCCAGACATGACCACTGGGTTGCTTTTTCTTGTCCTAATACTGTGTATCATGAAATATGGGCAGTGATGCTTCCCTCCTTTGCAATGCTCTTTGCTTTTCATTGGTGTATGGCACAGTCATGTATTAAAAAAGCTTTTAATGCTTCTTCCAAATTAGACCCAATATGGATAGCTCCATGAAGTACATTGTGGGAAGATAAAACTCACTTTGCCTCCATTCCAAACAGCTCAAAAGCTGTTAGCATGAAGCTGATCCTGAGCTATTAGTCCTTGCTGAGGGACAGAGTGCATTAGTTCAAATTTAGTGCTATGTTACAATGGCTTTTCACAGGCCTGAGGCACAGAGAGTGCTCATATCTGCACGTTTTGCTGTTCAGTTGTGTGTGAGCAGCATGATATTGAAATAAGGAAGAGAATTCAGAGTCAGCAAAGAAAAACTGACTGGTTAACTCACACCTTAGTAACACTGGAAAATGAAAATCCAGTTTAAATATGCCTTTTCATTTCCCTCTCTTTTGCATTCCTCCCCAACTCATATTTCATATCACATCACTTCTCCTCTGCCATGTTGTCTAGCCCAAACACTGATTTACTGTGGTTATAAAGTGCTCTTCTAGCACTCACCACAAGTTCTTGGCCTCACACCTAATCACATCAGTAACTTCAGAGCTGCTTTTCTGTTCAGTGATTGTCATGAAGTATTGTTTGAGCTCAGACAGCTGATAGAGGAAGAAGCCATATGCAGGTTTAGTAACTGGATAAAACATCTGAGGAAAAAAAAGCAGCACAAAGAACATTACAATAAAATTCCACATATCAGTGGAAGAAAATATCCAAGCACTGGAAAATTTGGTGGAGTTGGCAGGTAAGAGGGTGATTTTGATAACATCTGTGCCCACTCACCCTAAATTAATATTACACACATGTGTTGTAATTTGAGTGAGGTGGGTGTGAAATGATCTTTTAAACCATAGCTGTTGTTTTAGAAACAGTTAAGTCTTCAATGTATGAAAATTAAACTAAGGAGGCCACAAAATAAAAAAAAACTAAAAATACAGATGTGATATGCAAATATATTAAATACAGGTGGAAATTATGAAATCTCTGTGTCATTTTGTCAGCTACACTTACCTTCTAATTGTATTCTGCTTTAGGCTTTGTCCCAGGTCTTGCCTCCATTCTCTGTCTGACCTGCCTCATTTCCTTGCCTGTACACAGCACAGAGGTGCAAGCCTTGCTTTGTCAGCTCCCCTTCATGCTGGTTTGACTTTGCCCTGGAAGCTGTAGAAGGGAATCTAATCCTCAACACTCAATTGTCCTGGCAAAGAGAAGGAGTGGGAAAATCTGTCACCTTGCTGGATGTGTGCTGTCTCAGCAGGGATATGAGCAGCCGTAAGGATATCAGCCACAGGATTTGCATGATAATTTAGCATTACTTCCAATAAGAGGGAAAACTTGGCATAAAGACACAGGGACACCCCTCCACTTTGGGGTTTTTGTGGGTTTATTTGGTCAACACTGTGTGTAGAGGGTATGTAATGAAAGAGTTAACACTCTTCTTCTCTTTTTTTTCCCCACTGCTCGGCTTGTACAAGGCAACATCTTTCACTCAATAGAAAAGAATCATCAGTATGGTGCTAGAAAGTATTGCTATAACAGAGGCACTTCCTCTTGCGATGTTTCTATATTTTCTGGCAAGGAGGACTCAAAGTACAGTAGAATAGGCACAAACATTTAAAAATGGCTGATGACATTAATACCCACATTCAGTGAAGAAATTAATTCATACACATGAATCTCTGCTCTAAGTTTATATGAGAAGCTTAGAGAGCTAATTTCCCAACATCTGTTAAATGCTGCTTCATACAATATGTCAAAACAAAACTAAACAGACCATCCAGTTAGAGGCCAGCTAGAATATATGTTTCTATAATGCTGGCCTTGTTTTAATTATAGCCTCCTTGGGGCAGGGACCATATCTTCATCTTCATCATTTTTTTCCAAGTACAAAGAACTACAGCAGAGAAGCTCAGTAAGTAATAGCATAAAGCTGTTATTAAAAGTGTTTGTAACATGACAAGAAACTGAAGTAAACCTGATAGAAATAACCAGAGATATGGGCATATGAAATCTACACATAAAGCAATGCCAAATAGTAAACTCTTAGTGTGGGGTATGAAGATTCATCTGCCTAAGTAATTCTAACGTTAATAGGAGTTGCTAAGAGAAGATCCCACAAACCATAGTGCTGTTTCTATGGGTCTGACAAACCCACAGAAACAAGAATAAGACTTATCCATGATAGTATTTATTTTTATGCATATATTTAGTTTTTTAATTATATGGCATACTAGTTAAAAATACCTAACCAACTCTTAGCATAAGTCCCATTTGCAAAAGAGACACCAGTCCTGAGAAAATGAAGAGCTATTTCTTCAGTTTGTTCACACTTAAACTATCAGATATTGTGTTCTATCTTTGGAGATCTTAGTCTAAGAGGATAATTTTTAAAAATCATATTTAGATGTTTCTGAAAACAGTACCTGTACAATTTATAAGGATATTAAATCCCTAAGCAAAATGAAAACAAGAAACTAGTGAATAAGCAGAGCACTAAACTGAAGTTTAAACTAGCTTTCCTTTATATTCAAACCTCTTACAACTCCAAAAATGCTAATTGCTGTGGATTATTGTTTTAGGGTCCCTAAAAGATTAAACACAGAGGTTTGTGAAATCCATATTGGACAGAAATTTCTATCCTTCCTCTTGGTTTTCTACTGCTCCTCTTGCTTGGACTTTCTGCCTCTTCCATACCCTGAAGAAACAACTGAGCAGATGTTTGGCGAAAAGTTTAAGGTTCATCAGCTTTTCCGGTCTTTTTGCTGACAACTTTGGCAGCATCAGTTTAGCCAGAACACCCAAGATGTATTATAGTCTCAAAAATAACCAGTGAATGTAACTGTGCCATGAAAATAAACACATATTGAGAAATATAAATGAATTGCTGCTATATACATATACACACACTGGGAACTTGAATGCTGACACAGAAATCACATCCGGCTCAGCATATGCAGAACAGTCTTTCCTCACGTAAGAGTATTAACTGGTTTCTTTTGAAACTACCTGAATTAATTGGTTCTTTCAGTGTAATCTATAATGGTCAGGGACAGATTCAGGTCTGATTATAAATGGCTCCATGGCATCACATAGAGATCCAGAACAACACTCTAGTTATCCTTACTGCTTCACCATGCACCCTTTTTTCTTACCTGTCTTCATTCCCATTTCTGCACGTGTCCTCAAATCCAGATGACCTTGGGTTCTACTCATAGAGTTACAGAGAAACTAAAAGTTTGTCTAAAGACGGCCCAACATATGAGCTGTACTCTTAGCTCATCCTGAGCCGGTCAGGGTGACAATTCAGTCCAGAGCATATTTAGTGGCGAACCTAGATCACTTTGTAGTCAATAATTTATAATTACAACAAAAGGAACTTTTAACCTTGGCATAATTTCTGTGATAAACTCTGAGTTTATTTTATTGTGTTTTGTGAATTTGCTGCCAAAATAGCAGTTGAAATTTACTTTTAAGACTTTCTTATTGAAACATCAGCTTTGGATCAAACCAGGAATTCAGCCAGAAGTCACCATATTGTAAGAAATATTTATGACCAATAAAACATTTTTAGTTCTTGAATCAAACTAACTTGCATTAATAATTTAAGCAGGTTTCTGTGGTGTCAGTTGAATGCATTTTGGGAGTCCCAAGCAGGCATAGTTGAAACCATCAGCATTCAAGCTCTTGGACAGAATGGGCAGCTTGAAAGGCAACAAAAGGGTGCCTCCTGCTTTGTTGCCTTGGGAGGGGAAACCAATACGGATGAAAGGGAAGGGCTGAGTATGAAATTGCAAATCTTAGAGACTTAGTGCAGTTAGCTCTGGCCTGGCAAGTCCTTGAAGAAAGCAGTAAGCCATGGTAATCACCTAGACAAACATCAGGGGATGAGGCAGCCACCTACAGCTGCATGGCATTACAAATTCATATTTATCCCTGCTGTGAAGTAGCATGTCTAATAGACCATAATTACAAATATGGGAGTTGAGCTAATTCCTTACATAGATGGTAAATGGCTATAACTCTGGTAAGGAACAGTAGTTAACTACATCTTTTGTTTTTATGGCAACACTGAAACTCAATGATCATAGTAGAGGTACAAAACAGAGACCAGCCAAGCCAAAAATCCTCTCTGTTGAGCTTTGTATCTCTGGTCACTGTTCAAAGAAAGACAAACCTCTTCTCACTTCCCTATCTAACACAGGTGATGGTGTTCTGCTCTGCACTTCCTCATGTGTGTATCATGTGCCCTCTCGTCCCTCATTTACTGTATCTGTGCGTCACTATTCCTACTGGGCATAGCTCTTCCATAAAGGCAGTAAGAAGTAGATTGTGGATGTTTATTAGGTGCTAATAAGAAAAACAAAGAAACATTACAAAGTAATCTTTTTCATTGTTCTTAAGTATGTTGGCATTCCAAAATTTTCCATAAAATTTGTCTGCATATACTTGCACTCAAATGGCACCAAATTCCACAGGTTGAATTAATAAAATAAAAAATTTTGATTAAGTTATCAATTTATCCAGACACAAGTTCCCTAGACCTCATGTCTTTTCTCCACATTCCTTTTTCAGAAACAAATTACAATTTGTTTAAAAGGAATGCTTGTAGCTATCTCAATAATTACATGACCTTTATATGGCATCACATGCACGACCTTTGATACAACATAGCTTATTGTTCTCATTGCTTGTCGAAAATTTTGAAATTTCAGAAGTACTTGAAATTCAACATTTTTAACTGTCCCTTGCTAATTAATATCTAACTATATATCAACTGATTGTGCCGTGTTGGGCGGTTATGGAATTCTGTCCGTAAGTGCTAACTGATTTTAAACAGTGCCACACTTTGGGACTACTGAATGGTTTCTTCTGAACACTGGGCTTTATACAGCATTCAGAAACACCAACACAGATTCCTGCTTCCTGTGAAATTAGCTTAACAAGGATTTGGGGAGTAACCATTTGCACTCTATGGTTGATGTGTGTGACCTTTTCATCCAAGCAATTATTTCTGAGAACAGAATGTTCATTCATCATGGAAAGAATTGAGGCAAAGTCAATTTATACCACACATTTGGCCTCTTACAGAACACAACCATTTGCTGTTTGGTTTTAGCAGTTAAGCATTACATATAATCCAACAAGAGGTGAAGGTTTTTGGTCAGTCCACGTAACATGTAACAATCTTAGGTTTTCTGCAATAATATGAGGTTATTGTTATAAAAAAAGATGTTAGAATTGGTATAAATGCACAATAACAAATTTTCAAATATATTGAAGGTATTCTACAAAAGAGAACTTTTTATCATGCCAGGGGAGGTCAGCAATTTTTGCAAATGAGCAGTGTAATTAAGTGAGAACAGTCCTCCTGTGTAACTGTCATGAATAGAGTATTCATCACCTGGAATTCTATGTGTTCCAACATAACAGCATGCTTGGCTATAATAGGCTTCCTGAGGGTGGGACAATGAAGTTGAAACTGAAATGATAAGCAATGAAAGAAGCTCTTAAAGAGTTCAGAAAACACACCCATGAAACGAAATTTACGGAGAAAGAGAAGAACACACACTAAAACTCTTCAAAATATATTTAAACTTGCTGAACTACCTCTCCATGGGGGGAATCCAATATGATATTAAGCTTCTGCAGGTGAATCTAGGTTATTTTCCCCACAGAAATGAACAACGATCATTACAATTTAGAAGGCAAATATAGCCACAGTTATATTCTTTAATAACAGTCTATAAAGTTTTGTGTTGATACATTTCTCCCTTGTTTATTGAAGCTAAAAAGTTTGCTTGAAAGAGCATTTTAGAGATCAAAGAGAATTCACCTTTGCCACAGTTAAAAACAGTTTGTCTCATACAGTTACTGTTACTGCAAAAAACATACTAGTATGATAAAGCCACTGGGTAAGGAATAAAAATGTATTTGGTTTAAGTCTCACATTTCAGTAAGCTATGTAACATTTGCATATTGCGTACAATCAGGACAACACCTAATAAGTTACAATTAGTAACTTCACTTAGGTAAAGAAAACAAACCATTAGTGGCATGAAGTCATTTCACCTGATCATGCCAATTACTACATTGCATTCTTCCAGTCCAGAACATTAATGCAAAATATGAATGACTGAGCAGGCTTTTGAAAAGAGAGATAAACGTAAACGCAGCTCCCAAAATTGATCATGAGAGTATTAAATGTTGAGATGAGATCAGTCACTTTGCCAAAACCAGTATATCACTGCTGTGGTAAATTACATAGAGCAGAATAAATATTCCAGGAAGTTCTAATTACCTTAATGATGAACTTTCATGTAACCATATTTCTGATTCAAATGCATCTGTCTTCACATTCCAGTGCTCAGAATTCTGTCTCATGACGGTAGGTACACAGACTGCAAAAACATCACATTGCAACAATCTGCTGGAAGAAAATGAAACAAATTTTTTCATTCTTACTGCAGAACACACTCCTCAGATTTCTTATAATGGTTTTCTGAACTCTTCCCACCTTGTTACCATCTGTGCTAAAATGTGTGGATGCCAGAATTGGACATGGAGTGCTCATTTAATGCTTTATTCAGTAGTAAGGATCCTGTTCTTCCTTGATGCTTTCTGGCACAGGCATCCATTTTCAAGGCTGCATCCAAGACCTCAGTGAGGGTGGGTGGCCTGGGGATAGCTGGAGAAAAGAGCTGCATCCTCAAAACCCTCTCCTGATCTCATTTCTCTTTGCTTGAGCAGTTTGAGAACAGCACAAGCTGTTCCCCTGGGGCCAAGGAGGCAGGGAGGGGAAGATGGAGAAGTGACATTTGGTGCACAGAAGAACGTGCTCAGGCTCAGTAGTTAGACTAACAGCACCTGGGAGCTTCTTTCCTGAATTCAGCTGGGAGAGGATAATTCCACACTGCTCTGGAGAGATTGAAAGAGACTCTTCTTGCAAATTGAGATTTTGATTTCCTCTGTCCTGGCATTCTGCTCCTCTAGCTAAACTCGAGCTTTGACTTTAGCTACTCTGGCTGTACTCGCCCCTGTAGAGTTTTAACAGCCAATTGCTATTAAATTCTTTGATAAAGACATTAGAATAATGGATAAAAGTATAATTTTAGGGGTATAGCCTAGGTGTTTATTTTAAATGTCATAAAGTGTCTAAGGGTAAAGAATAGCAGAGGACTAAGAAATATATTATGACTCAGAAAGTTGTGAAGACTGAATAAAAAAATACAAGTCAATGGTTATTTCGAGCTGGGAAGGATATTAACAAGTGGAGATCCTAAGACCCACACCAAAGCTGGGGTTAATTTAATCTATTTGCTACTCACATCTGGAAAGCAAGCATGCAGTAGCAGAGACAGCATAATTGGGAATTACGTGATCATTTTAAAAAGCCATGGCTTAAAAAAAGCCCCAACAGCAAACAAAACAAAACCCTAAAAGAAGGGACCAAAAAAGATGGTAGCTGAAATTTAGTGTAGGCAGGCATGAGGTAATGTGTACTAAAAGGAACAATTTGAACTACTCATATAAACTTGATGGTTTGCAAAATCACTCAAGAAAAAGATCTAGGCGTTACAGCAGAGAGCTTAATGGAAACTTCTACTCAGGGCACAGTAGTGGTCAAAAAAAGCAAACAAAATGTCAGGCTATATTAAAGATGGATTGAAGAATAATACTGGAAAGAACAACAACACCACCAAATACATCAACAAAGTATTCTTCATTTTAAGATTAGGTTATTTTGCTGTCATTATATGAAAAGAAATGGGAATCACCTGGAAAAAGAAATTAAATGGAATAGAGGGACATTGATAAACTACAAAGTGAAAGATATTTAAAGGGTATGAGAATTATGACATCCTTCAAACCAAGGGTTTTTTTCCCTAAACAACTTCTCTGTTCCTCAGTCCTTGAGTTTGCAAACAGGGTTAGCAGGAGTGTTTCTGTCTCTTTGTCATATCTACTGAGATAAGTGACATACAGACTGTGGGTGAACTTCTTTAGAGTACGAGGCCTGATTGTAATTTCCATGCTGCTCTAAAGAAAAATGGAAAGGGTCAGTTCCTCACAGAACCTCCCTGTTCTCCCAAGCCCAGTCTTGTGCTGGGTCTTACCTAGCCTAGCACCCTAACCTGAATTCTTTCCTCCTTTAATCCCTTCCTTCCCCTCAACCCCTGCACTTATATCCCCGAACAACCCTCTGCTACTTCAGTCTCACCCCAGTTATCGCCCTGCTGCCCCCGTGGCTTTTTAGCCCATTTTCCCCTCCTGCAGGCACATCCCCAGCTTAGTTCCCTCAGGGTGTGCTGGCAGGATTACCAGCACGCTGGGACCCCCAGGAATGCCCTCCCCTGCTGTACCCACAGGCACTTCCCAAGCTTTGCAGACCCCCGACAGAAGCCCATGGTGCTGTTAACGTTATCAGTTACTGGTCACAGTAAACACAAAAAACTAAAATCCGAGGTTAATTTATGGCAGATGAACACCCCCTTCCACCCCCACACACACCACCCACCTTGGGGCTTTATCATGCCTCAGTGCATAAATTGCTTAGATATTAATTACGGCAGGAGGTTTCTCTCCTAATTACTTGACATGCCAGGTTTAAAGCTGGCCTGTGAATTAAGGACAATGATATATGCCAACCTCTGTGGTGCTTAGGGTAGAGTGCCTGCTATAAATAGATGTTAGAATTGTATATTTAACATTGTTTAGTCTGAGGATAAGTGAGGAAAATGGGAAAGTCATTTGCTCAGCAGTAGCAGGGCGTGGAGTGTTGTTTTCTGCCGAGGATTATTTTTATTTTTATTACTAAACTCTTGAGAGCCTTGAGATGTCACAAGGTCCTTTTGCTGTTCTGGGCTGTGAAACCAGGAGAGGAAAATATGAACTTATGCAGTTTTATATAACTTACAAATGTGTTTAGCATTTTCTGTGACAGTGAAGGCAGTCAGAAAATTTAACTGTTTCCTTTGTGAACTTTATTTTGTTTGTCTGGAAGTTTGATCTGTTTCAGAGCAGGGGCAGGACATTTTCCTACATAAGCAAAATAATGTCTAATTACAATAAGAAGAAGAGGAAGATACAAAAACTGAAGTTATGCTGTGAAGTGGCATTATTACCTCTCTAACAGGAAGGATATGGAATAGTAGCATGCACATAAGTCTGAGCGCCAGGAATAAATCAGTGTTAGTCTAGACATGCTGATTCCAGCTGTGGTCCTGAACACAAGCTGTTAGGGCTAGAACCTGATTAAGTCTAGTGTCCATCTGGAGAGGATGAAGAATGAAGGCAGAGTAACTGTCCCATCAGAGCTGTTGGGAGAACAGGGGTTACCCATTGTAATCCCTTCTGTCTAACAGTGACTGGATCCACAGGCAGTATCAGAAATCAGGGTGGTACATCCTATGGAAGAGTGCCTTATCATGCCTTATCACATTGCCCCATTCTCTGCATTATAGAAAAAGAAGCAGAGGAAATGTCTTCATTTAGTCCTGTTTTCCACTTCTTAGTATGGCCCTCATTTATTGTTCTGCTTGTGCTTTCCCCATTGTGGTTATAGTTAATGTGACTAACTAATATTTATAAGCATCCAGAAGATGGAAAGCCTACATATTATCTATTAAGGATAGTTACCTCACAAAAGGACCTAAATAAATATTGATATAATTCCAGAGAGCAAGGCACTACCCTCACAAAAGTACCTCTTCTCTCCTCCTGCCTCCACTCAAAATAATGACTCCATCTCAATTGATGTCATATGAATAAATTACATTTGCACCTCCTTTACTATTATCTTATTTTCACACAGCAAAGGGATCCTAGTTTGTCTGTTTGCTGTAGCCTGAATTCTGCCATCCTCAGACAAAACTCTTCCCTGCACTACACAGACTTTATTCACCAAAGAAAAACCTCCCAAAGCCCTTACAGACGTTATGAAAGACGTTTTCACTCACTTGGGTTAAATGAGCACTGTGTGTTTTCTTTCTTCCTTTTTTTTTTCCTGGGGGTGGCGTAAAAAGTAATAAATGAATCATTTCAACTTTGGGCGAGAAGTTTAGGTGTTGTATTTGTACCATGCAACTACATAAACACAGAAGGAGCCAGTTAACCAATGAATTTCAGGAATGAGAAGCAATGAGATGATCTAAAATGTTTTAACACATTTTCCATATATTAGCACTCGGACTAGTTGTGTTTTGCTTTCTTACAACAGACACAAGTCAGTAAAAGTCCAAAAGGAAAGTCTGAGGTTTTATATTTCTGTTTGTGGTACAGGAAAAGGGTTACGATCTCAGTGGTTGATTCAGTGAAATAACATCTCTTTTATACACATCTGCCTAGCAAGTAGGGCGGTAGTTGGAAATACCCAATCTAAAGCATTAAAGATTTGCTGGCAAATAGCAAGGCATTTTCTGCAGAGGAAAAGTTGTTATATTGAGTAGTCACTTTGAATGCTTAGGAGTTACAGTCAAATATCCAAACACTGTGGAGTTACACTGCATTTATTATTTTCTCAAGTATTTAACACACTGGGAATGGACTCTGCTGCATATTTCATATCCAAGAAGAAATTATAATAGCAGATTTAAATAAGAAGATACTTGGCAATGGTAAGTGATATTTTTATAGCATATTATATAGGCATCATGCAGTCAGCTCTTTTTATATGTCAGTATGTATTATTTTCAACTGCTTTAATTTCAGAATTTGAAAGAGAAGAATAAGCAGATAAGAGGTATGTCACAAATTACATTTTTGTCTGTCTATTCACTGTTATCACTGCTTTGTCTTTAAATTGTCTCAGAAATTTGAAGTAAATTATTATTGTTCAATGATCAGCATTATGAATTAAACAGAGATGCTCTACATGGAATACCTTAATTTAGGACACTTCTAGTTTGCTGTAAAATATTTCTCCTCTTTCTCTTGATGTATATAAAAGGCTGGAGAGTGGACGACAGACTTTTATGGGTTCACAACTTTCTTCAGTTTTGAAGGCCTCTGTATACCTGCAATATTATAAGAAGCAGAAAAGAAACAAGATCACAGATCAAGTGATTCATTACTCAGAAACATTTTAAATCTACAAAACGTCTCACTGGCAAGTAAACTCCATAAATAAGAAAAATTAATTAGTTTCAAAATCAAATAGAAAGGAGAGGATATGGGATTTAAATTTTTTTTTAGCTTCAGCTAAGTCCATTTTTTCCAGAATTTTCTCTAACCTTTCTGCTCATTTCCATTGTGCTGTGTAAATGAAGGCTATATTCTTTGAATATTTTATTTTTCTTTAAAGAAGCAATACAGAAAAATTTATTCCTCCATGAGAACTAGATAGGGGCAGTGTCTAATAATCTGAAAACAAATTTTCAAACTATATTAAAGTTAAACATTAATATAATAGCCTACTACAGTTCCAGAGCATAGATCCAAGCAAGACATTCAAATGCAGTATATACTCAAATCTCTCTATGAACTAGCCTACACAGGAAATCAGTAAATTGCTCCCGAGTCTCAGTCTCAAAGGGGATACGTATTTGTTTAGTCATGTATTATAAATAACATCTGTACACTGGAAACCTTGCCAGCATTATTAATGCAGCATTCACTTAATAGTATCCTTTATTTTGTGCCTCATTGGTAATGGATTCAAACAGTGTGAGCCCACAGAAAGGAGTGCAGGCTGGTGCAGCACACGGGTATTGGTGTTGTGCTGTCCGTACTGCCAGTGCAGCCTGGGCTGGTGGAGCTGGGGTGCCCTGATTTGGGCACTCAGCTCGGGCCCAGCAGTGCCTCGGGACACCGAGTCACTGCAGGGGCTTTGGAGCAGCCCCAGCTGCTCCTCTGCAGGGGCATTGCTCCCAGGGTGCAGCTGGGGACAAAAAGCTCCCCTCTTCCCCCACTGCACCAGTCCGTGCCTGGGAACAGATGCCATAAAGCTGTGGGGCTGTCAAATGCCTCAGTTTTTGCTGAAGGACCTGACAGGCAATGGCCTCTCCATTGCTTTTACAGCTCCTTGCTGGCAGAGAGCACCAGGGATGTGATCTGCTGCTTTATTTGCCTCCTGCTGTTATAATATTTCTGCTCTCTGTATTACAGCCTGGCACATTCTGCACCCTGTGGAATAGCTTGCATGCCTTATCATATGGAATAAGCTTTGTATGCAATAGATTCTGCTTAACAGGAGAGGAGTTGCTCTAGGATAGCTTTACTTGACACCAACAAATTCTTACTGTTTTCTAGGAGCAGTTGTTAATTATTTTGTTCATTATGCCATTGAAAAAACCAAACAACAAACATTTAATTATCTTCCAGTACTTTTCATCAGAGAAATTCTCACCCCACAAACCCAAGAAACAAGGTGACCACAAGGCCATAACCCTTTTTCATTGATGAGGACGAGGATTCAGAAGGGAGGGAAAGCAAACCTTGGGTCAAACCAGCAGGTCGCCATCTGAGCTGGAAGGAGATCTCCTGACTCAATTAAAATGTTCAGTCAAAAATGAGCTGGGGCAGATTTTCACTGCTTTATAGAGCACTGGATGTGGTTGGTAAGGTTCAGTAGTTCACTACTTCACCCATGATTAATGCTGAGCCTAAACTGATATTGCCAAAGTATAACATTTTCCTGATACCAATTTTATGTATTTAGGGTCCTCTCTTTTAGCCAGAAATAAGAAAAAACCCTCAACTTATGGAACCCTCAAAGTTCTGGGTATTCCTGAATGTTTATTGGAGTCGAGTCTTTAAAGATACAGTCCGCGAATAAAAAGACAAAATTTATAATCAGTTTAAAAGGTGTTGAAGTAAAAAGGAAAGAACCAGAGAAAGAAAATCCTGGGTAATATTGCTGGTCATATTTCTGTCTTGGAACATGATTTTGGACAATTACTTGGGAGTTAAATCCTGGAAGAGGCTGATTCTTTCGGGAAATCCAAACTGAGACAAAGAATATAGCATTAGTTCTTATAGAGATATTTTTAGGTATTCTCTGGATAACAAAAATGAGCATATGTAAGAAAGGACGCCAGAAAATTTGATGTCCCTGAGCACATCTGTGCTTCAGGATCGGGGTCATTCAGTGGCCAAGTGCACTAAGCCTGCTGTAATAAGTGGCACTGTGTGAGCCTCAGCACGCTGTTTCACACCAGCTTGTTGTGTGTATCCAGAGAGCCTTTCCAGAGGGTCTGTTCACAAGTCCACCCTGTATATGGAGGCAGAAAGTCTGTCCCACAATCCAGTTTATAGCTGCTCTTCCATGACACCTCTCACTCCGTGGTCCTCCTACTATACCTCATAAAAAATGCTGGGGAAGTGATCATAGGCCTTTACTGTGCCATAACAGCAATAGTCAAGCTCTTCTGGGGCAACACAGGAATAAAGGCAAATGGGGACAGAGTGGTGTTTAAAAGAAATGGTAACTAAGCAGTGTAACAATCTGAGTGTATAGCAAGTTTTCAAGATTGGTGTAATAATGTCTTTACACTCAGATTTGGTGCTTATTTTAAAAGATAAGCTTTAGCTGGAGTAGGAATTATTTTCATCACTACAGAAATTACAGCTTAACATCTTCTCTTCAACAGGTTAATTATACTAGCTAATTAGAACAACTTCTGGGCTTGAAAACTGATTCTGTAGAAAAATCAAACCACAAGATCAGGAATCCTCAGCTGAGATCTCTCAGTCACTAGCTCCAAAATACTTAACATGAGATGCTGCTCTGGAGGTGTAGGCTGATTGCAGAACAGGGAAGAAAACTAATCTCCCATAGACACTAAATCCTAGACTGGTTGGGATGGTGCAGCTGACCCCAGCACCATTTATCACACCTAAGACCAAGGTACCATCAGATCTCATGAAGCAACAGAAGCATTGTGGTTTGTGCCCTACCAGGGACCTGTTTTTGCGACAGATTATATTGTTTCCCTCATGGGAAACCTGTAAATTTACCTCATTTTTCTGTCACTGATAATGCTGGTGAGTGACAAACGTGGTGTGCACTGCGACTGAAGTCAGTGTTAAAAGCTACAGTATTGCCAAAAAACAAGAGAGCTGCCACTGGAACTTTAGAGTGTTATCTTCAACCACAAACAAAATCTGCTCGGCTTCATTCTGATTGTCACAGGCTTAGAGATAAGGTGCAGCAGCAGAAATGTGAAGGGTCCTCAAGACTTTTCTAATGCAGACTTAAGAAGCAGCCTGTGTTAAGTAGCTTTGCCTCTGCCAAGCTCCAGGGATGACAAATACTCAGAAATAGCTACTGCTTAAACCTTGTGCTTGAAATGACAACTGTACAAATGTGGTAAAGTCATTTTATTCATACACAGATATCCAAGAGAAGAGCTTGCGTACTTCATCACCAATCCCTGGCAATGCTTACTAAAAGAACAAAGAAACAAACAAACAAAAAACGGCCAAACCATAACAACACCCCAAAACACTCTGCAATACCTTCTTCCCCTCAAAACATCCCCACAAACTACCCAACCCAAACCAACAAACCCAGCCACCCAGACAGGACCACACATGTTACCTGTGAAATGCTGAAGGATAACAAGCCCTGGTGAATTTGAGATCAGGCTGCTGGAGCAAGTGATGCCTGGACCAGAGTGTGCAATATGGAGTAAATTCTGCCACTGGTTCTCAGGTGGAATAAGTATATTCACCTTTTCTGTACTTCCATTCATTCACATTTGGCTGTGTAAGGAGTAAAGAAGGCAGCAGCAATAAATATGACAGAATCCAACATGGATTCACAATAACAGGTTAAAAAAAAGCAGGTCTAAATACACCTTTTAACTGAACTCATGAAAAATACAGAGAAAATTTTCGTATCATTTTTGTAGGTAGTGTCAATTCAGTTTTCTTTTGCCCTTTATGTTTTTTTCCTTATAAATCATAGTTTGGCTATTGATAATCCTCCTTTCATTCAGCCTAAAGGGCCCTTTATGTCTGCCTACAGTTTAGGGAACTATAAATTAAAGGAAATACTAAGTCAGATGAAAAAGAAGCATTATGTGACTGCAAATGTGGAAAGATGAGGTAAAGTCATAACTTTTTAAAATATTTGTTTAAATTTGAATGACACCATACAGGAAAGCTCACATAATGCTTTTACTACTCTGGTGCTGCATTAAGTTATAAACTGTGTATTGGTCAATGGTTTAAAAAAAAAAAAAGATGGACTTCTTCTTCAGTACCAGACATTTAGCAACTTCATAGCTGACATAAATATTTCTCAAAGCCCAACATAATGTCATACACGTAGTTTATACACACCATAAAAATATTAAAATAACAATACAGCCCACAAAACCTAGCTGAAAGGGTACCATTCCTGCCTTGCCTCATGTACCCCACCATGGCTACAGCCAACAAACTTTACACTCATAGTGCTGTACTTTTTCAATCACACACTCTTAACACAATCACGTACGTAAATCACATGGGCTACTTTGTCTGTAAACAAAGCATTGTATGCATAAAGTAACATATTCTTCATAGAGTTCAAGGATATGTTCTCGAGACAAGGTAAAAATACTTTTTATGGGTGTACACTTAGTATTAGACCCTCTTGCACGGAACTGTATAAGCAGTAGTTTACTGCTCATCTCTGGGGCACTGCAACAAGAAAGGTTAGTAATCACCGAGTGGGAGTGCAAGTCATGATACACAAATGTTTCCGGCAGGACAAGGTCTAGGAACCTTTAATAATTCACAGGAAAGCAATTCACTTGAAAATAGTGTAGGACGTTGCAGAGCTGGATACCATCATGAAATAGTCATGTGATAAAGTTCACAAAAGGAAGTGAATTTTTTCAAAAGGGATCTGAAGTAAAAGGAGGAGTTCCAAACATGTGAAAGCATCATGAAGCTGGAAGGAGGCACAGAAGAAAAAAAGATAAAAGTATGTAGAAGATAGAGGATGACATCAGTACAGAGATCAATGAGAAAAGGGTTCCATGGAAAAGTGAAGATCAGAATATTTTTCCTAGTACAAGAACTGAACAAATCTTAGAGGCAACAAACTTAAAACAATTACAAGGAAGTACATTTATATGTAACACATTGTCTGTGGATACTCTTGAAATCAAAAGCTTAATGGGAGCCAGAAATGGATAAATTACAGTTCTATTACACAGGATTAATTTCATGTGTAGAAGGAAAAAAAATCTTTGTGCTTCCTGGCAAAAGTTAGGTACTAAGCAATGAAAGGAATTAGAAAGATGTTTATCTCATTTGACATAATGCAATGCTTATCCATCATAGGGCAGCTATGTTCTGCTAAAACAAGACTACCATACCATATCAATCATATCACACCATGATAGGTCCAAGCATTTTGGAATGATATACAAAACCTCAGTGTCAGTCTACTTGACCAACAAGGTGCTCAAAACTCTTCCTGAATGCAAGCTCTATCTTGATTAATTTTTTTTTCTTTTACAAGTTACTCTCTTTGAAACAATTGGTATCAGTTATTGCTGGAGAAGGATACTGAATTAGCTTGGTTTATAGAATGATTCAACATACCATGTTGCTGTGTTTTCATGGATGGAAGGGCAGTGTGAAAGTCATGAAACCCAAGACAGAGATGACTAATCCAGCCTGGTTTAGCAGCAATAAGGGGATGGATTGTCCTGTGCAACAAAACTGTAGTCTGGAATATGACAAATGTGAAAATTGTGGCTGTATTTAAGGCAAAACTAAATTATCAGTTTGCTCCACAATGGGACAAAAACTTGAACACTCCAAACTATTGGCTTTCTTTCATATTAACACAAGCAGTATTTGGAGTTGGGTGGAGATCAGGGCTGATGCTGTTCTATCATTATTAGATCTGCTTTGCCCAGTACTAATGTCCTGTTTAAATTTATACATTCCTTTTTGGAAAAGGTTATCACCAGTAGCAACAGGCAAAATATTTAGTACTGAATAGTCTGCATATTTGTCCTCTAGAATCCAAACCTGTGTATATGGAAAATAATTTGGAGAAAAGAGGGATCAGTTCCTGTGTCTGTTATGGTTCCAGACACATCCTGATTTTAGTCATGCAAAAGAGAAGAATTACCATAAGTGCTAAGTTCAGTGGCTCCTCTCCTTTACCCACTGGCAATAGGCACTAACTACAGACATCAGAATAGTTACCTCATTTTACGGTAACTATCCCATGGCAGGAGTACCAGTCTATCTGTGAATTGTATTGTTTGACTCATTCTGCAGCAGAAGTTGCTGCCCCTTCTACATGCTATCCCCTTTCTCTACAGATGTATATTTTCCTCAACTCACCTCTTACGGTGAAATCTCTGACTGAAATCAAAGACAAAGGAGCTAACTTCAAAGTGCTCATGATTTCTGCTGCCTTCTTGTTCCACACATCCATCATGTTTTAGATTTTAAGTATTTCCTTTTATTTGTTTGAATGCTCCTTATTTTACCACATTCTTTTCCTGTCCCTCACATGAGAAGGAAGTAAAGAAACAACACTGATTTGCCTTATATTTCCTATTATATCATAAACTTTTATCAATGCAGTTCCTTTCTGCATAGGAGAGTCCACATAATTTCAATCTTTTAATACAAAATTCCAGCCTCTGATCAGTGTTCATTGCCCTTTTCCTGCTACAATACCTTTGAGCTAAGTAATAAAGACTGACCATGGTATCCAATATCAAAGCATACCATTAGTGTAAACAAGACAGGCACAGTAGAGGTTCTCTCTCTCTCTCCTTTTCCTTATGGCTTCTAAAACCCTGCTTTTCTGTTCACCACTGGGCACTGAACAATTACTGTACAGAGAAGATGGAAAAAACTGCAAAAGGTTAGAGTAAAGCAACATGAAAAAACAGCCCCTCCTTGTGATATTTATGTTGCTGCTGCTGGCTCTGGCAGAAGTCCAGACTTGGAATGAACAAGATTCCCAGTGGTTTAGGGACTACATTATTCAGCCCATAGTCAGGAAATGCAAAAGCATGTGACAATAGGAAGAAATAAAGCGAGCTTTCCAATGCTTTTGAGCTTCCAGCTCAATCAGCTTGGATCAGAACTCAGGGACTGTTGAGATTTTGTGTGAATAAGCTCTCTATTGCTAAACAAAAACATGTGTGTGTTGTAATGAAAGGCAGTAAAGTGGTAAACAGTATGTGGCTTTGCTTCCTTGTTGATATTTCATTTTTACAATACTAGAACTACGTATAAAATCCCATTTTATGTACAAGGCCACTGTCCTCTCTCTTCAAATACAGTGACAAACTCTTCCCCAAAATACAAAAGTCAGCTCCCTATTTCTCCTCCTTTCCAGGAAAGCTACCTCATAATTGTTGATCATGACCCAGTTCCAAGGCTTGGTTCTTCTGAAAGAGTTGGGTAATATCCCATGTCATTTGTTAACCAGTGAGTCAGGTAAAAACTGTGTCCTTTAGAGAAGTTTTCCTTTGGGGAACTAACATCCCCAAAACTCAGACATTAGGAAAATAATGTCAAATTCTCTTGATAAACATTTAAAATACAGAATATCCACAATTGTATTATCAAGGACAGAGTTCTCCAGGACTCCTGTAGACACTGTACAGAGCAGAGATGACATCTTCCCTTTTTCTCCCAGGATGGGGATCATTCTCATGGAACAGATGTTTGTCTTTGCAGTCCATGTTTTACCTAGAAGCCATAGGACCACTAAAGACGAGACCCTATCTGTGCAATATTTTAAACCTATTTTTTAATTCCTCTCCCTCTTTTGCAAAGCTAGTAACAGAGCAATAAAACCAAGACACAGAACACAGAGGGCAGCAGGTGGCATTTCCATGACCAGACAGGGCCAAGTTTCTGCTTATATTTTCCTGAAAAGCATGAGATTTATGGTTTATGAGAACACTCTAAAGAGGCTTGACTATTTCAATAAACTAAGATTAACAGTTTCAGAGAATATTTTTTCTTTTATGAAATTTTTTTTCAATTTACAAACTCCCTGTGAGTCTTATTACACAAATTCATTGAGGGCAAGCAGGTTTCTGCAAGATTGTTATTTGTCTGCCTGAGCACAGCTGAGGATCAACAGGTGTGGACTGACATGATCTGTGTGATAAGCAACAACTTTCTTAGCCCTTGATCAGGTGGGATTACAAAGTAGCAGTCTAGCCCACAAAGGAGAAAGCATTTAAAAACTGGTAGGTTGAAGAGATTGTGTTCATGGTGAGCAACACAAGGGTCTGGCATTCAAAAGTGGCACCTATTATGTTTTGCTCCTGGAGCAGAATTTGTCTGAAACTCTTACTAGATTAATGTTAAAATATCTGGTGAAAAATACAAGAAACATGCTTGCCATCCCAGCCTCCAACAGAAAACCTTCACTGGATTAGCACAGACTCGACTGTTGCCCTAGCTCCCCCCAGGCAGGTTCAACATGCCTGAACCCCATCAGTCCTAGGATGAGAGAGTGATGGGTGAAAACAAATGACACAAACTCCTTAAATGGTCCTGCCATCTCCGGGTAGCTGGGAGCCTGCTGGAAACAGTTTCCTCAATACTGCATCCCATTGCTTTTGTTTATCTAGCCTTGCTGACATTTTCTTCAATTAGGAAACAATAGCTCCGTTCCAATGTACTGAGCAGAATTACTGAAACTGAGTCACGTGGCACAAGGAGAGTGTGTTTTCAATTATTCACTCTGTCTTTTTTTGCCAGGCCTATGAAGAGGAACAGCCTTCTGCAGGAGTCAGGTTTGTCTGCCTCGCTGTTGTAAGTTCCTCCTTTTGAATTTTTATTTTACCATTAGCTTTTTTTATTATTATTTTTAAATTCAACTCTCTGAGAGCTTCTTACTCTTTATTAGAGAACTTCCAAATCTTTAGCTCTTCCTTAGGTGTGGAAACCCTAGACATCTGCAATAGTTCAGTGCTAATAGTACTGCTCAGTACTGAATCTGAGTAAGATCACAAGATCTAGATTAAATTAGGATGCAAGATCTAGATTAAAAGAGGATGCTGCTAGCCCTTGGTAATATAAAACTCATCTTGTCCTTGCTAGTAATGTTCTGTCTTTCCTACTGTCTGGTTAACAGCAGAGCATTCACATTCAGTCTGGGAGCTACACCAAATTATTTGTATCTTCTAAATACTCGGTTTAATATCCAACCAAAAATTTGAACCAAATGGCCACAGCTCAGATCATATATTTTGTTTGCAGAAGACAGACTGAGTTTGGGCTTTTTAGATTTAAAGCTGGAAAAATAAAGCTTGGGGGAAAAAAAATGAAACAGAGAAGGAACATTTGGTTTGCATTACAAACCACAGACAGCTTCCATCAGGCGAGCTGGAGGTATAAGAATGGCAAAAGAAAATGACAAGCAGTGAGTGCACTGGAGAAAAAGATGAATGGTTTGGAGAACTGACTTTGAAGTAATTGTCCATGCCATCAATATCTCAAATTAAATTTGGTGGAAGATGGCAATGAATCATAAAGCTTCTCTGGCACTTGTGATATTGTATGCTGCGTAAAACAACATTTCTGGATATTTTTATTGGAAAACTTAGAGACTCTGTTTTTGGTACCTTCTATATTTCTGTCACTTATGCAACCCTGAATCAGCAGCTCTGGAAAGAATGTTGCCTTAGTTAGGACTTGTGAACTAATACTTAAAGCAAGAGCAAGTATTTAACTGGAAGTCTTCAGGTCTGCTGGGTTTATATTCACGTCAGCCCCTGTCTTGCTGTGAGATTAGGTAAGTCATTCAGGGTTAAACTTGGTCTTTGAGTGGATGGAGCTCCCATGGGGGCAGGGAGGAGGAAACAGCTCATGCAGCAGGGCAAAGAGTTCTCTCTTCATAAGGTAAAATTCCTCAGGAGCATTACAGGGGGATGGGAGAGCAGAATGCACTTAGACCAGTGTTTCCCTCACTGTTTCAACAGGTGCTTCTATGTCTCCCAGATGTTTAGCAGAGCCAGAGAGGCACCACTTGGACTTTAGTACTGATGTCAGTTCTCCCTTCTTAAGCTCAACAGCTTCAGGCAGAGCAAGAAAGGACTTCATCCTAGCATGCCAGTCTCCAGAGAGCTGCATTTTGACCATTAAGCTATCAAGTCCTCTGCTTATCCAAATGCTTAATAGCTTCTTTTAAATTCTTCCTCTTTGAGAAAAGTAAGAGTGTGGTTAATGTTTGTACAACATTGAAATACTTGAATGAAAAGTGTTCTTTTAATTTCCCCACATAGGCAGGATTGTTTAGGTCTGAATGTGCAGCTTGGGTACATTTGTGATGTTGTTACCAAAGTCTAATAGCAACTGCCAGTACCACAGAATGAGCACTGATCCCTATGGCAGATTTTCAAGTGATGCACATTCCAATCACCTCCAGCTCTGATGCTTCTTACCCAGGTGCTGAGAGTAGAGACCTGCAGAGTTCCCCTCACCCCAGCCATGCTTTCTTTTTCAACTCTACATACTGATCTAATGGGCCAGATTGCATTTTTACCTTCACTTAGACATACAGGAAACACAACATCGTAGGCTTCAACAAGATTAATTTCTTAATACAGTGGAGATGCTAACAGGGGTTTCCGAGTTCAAAAATCGCAATTTAGTTCATGTATATGATGGTAGACTAAAGCTTTAGGCTGACTAAAACACTAAAAAATGTAGTTTTTAAAAGTCACAAACAAGACCTCCAAACCTTACATTCATGTGCTCAGTGTCACAGGAAGGGAGCGTGGCTGTGCTGCTGGGCAGTTCTCAATCACACCAGACTCGTCATTCATAAGGGAGGCTACACTGAAAAAAAGAAAAAAGCAGAATGTTCTGTGAATTGAAGGGAATGGAGAATACACAAGTTCAATTTGACCCTGAACTTCACGCCCATGTTGGGGAGGCTGGGAGCCCAGTGACTTCCATTCCCCTGTTCCAGTCCAGGGGGGTCAGACTCTCCCACAGGAGCAGAGAGGATCCCAAAGACACAGAGAGAGGGGCAGAAAGCACACCAGTTTGGGGAACTTGACATATTCTGGCTACTTTCAAACTTTGCCCTGAAATAGTGTCTTGCTAGGAAACCCCAGGAGTTCTAATAATCAGGGCATGAGTTTCTGAAGCATTAGGGATTTTGTCTTGGCAAAAGAGACATAGGAGAGCAGAGCAATATTAGGACTGGTATGACAGAAAATAGGTAATGATGGAAAGCTGTAGGAGCATTACCTATCAAAAAAGGAAAGACCACAAAAATAAACATCCTTCTCCCTGGGACATCTCTGCTGCACCTGCAAGTTGGTGTTTTTTACAAATTCAAGAAAATTCAGATTCCTGCTGAACTGTGGATTTCTCCAGCAATGCCGTATAGTTCCTTTAGGCAGGTGCTCAGAGCATAGTGTTTCTCATCTGCTTTTGTTTTTCCTGTTTAATTGTATAAGAAAAACACCCCTGCAGATTTATTACAATGCTGACTTGGATTTATTATCCAAATCTGTCTTGGTCTGAGTTTGCAGGCCTGTGTTTGTTGTTGTAGCTGTAAGGAGCCTTTAGAAAATCTGCCTTCTTCCCCTCTATCACCAGTGGAACTTCAGGTACAAAGTGCATATGTACCTACCTAATTCTGCGTAGAAATGGGGAAAAAAACCCAAAACCAAACACAACAACCCAGTTTAGAGCACAATGGATAAAATTTTTCTCTCAATAAGATACCTGAGAAGTGCTTTTCAAATTACATTTATTTTCAGTTTTGTGTATAACACCTGCAGCATCTTTGATTTATATAAATACTTAAGTTTCAATTGTTATTTTCTCCAGAATAGCAACATCACTATCAGTTAGGTTTTGTGAGGAGAATAGAAAAGTTTCTGTAGTAAATACAGTGATAAAAATTAGGTGAGAGAGTCAAAGTAATTAATTTAGACTTCCCCTTGTTGAATTTTCAGCACTGACACATACCTACCAAAGCATTTCTAGAAAGCTTTTTCTGAGATAGTTTTACAGTTATCTTTTGTTGTCTTAAAATGCTCATTATATTACTCATTTTATAAAACCTCCAACTTTTGCTACATTTTGATTGTATATCTTTTTTCCCAATTTATCTTGATTTTATATGCTGAATCATGTGCTGAAACAAACCATTTCTGTAATAGGACACTTTTTGATTGATGTACTGGAGCTGTATTCCTTCATAGAATTCAATCCCTAATCAGATATTCACATCTTAAGTGCTTCACTGGATCTCTCCGTTCCTCTTAAATGCACAGTCTTAAGTGAGTTCTGGTTTGCAAAGGTGGAAGTTTTATGGCAGCCTGACATTCCTTACTCTCTCAAGGCTAAGATCTACTTTTGCTAAACCACTTACAACTCGGATGTGCCAGGCAGAGAACTTAGTGTCGACAATTTGATTAATCTTCTTTGAATTATAGTGGTTTCATGAATCAAACTTCAGAAGGAGCTTCTTCTTTCCAAATAATATTAGGAGGACAGAATAATGCTTTCAAAGTATCTTCCTTTCCAATTTGGGATTTCAACATGCAAATTCAGCAGATGCCCAAAGCAAGCACACAATGGAAGCACCACAAACATTTATTAAAAGCACTCCACTCTGCTTGGGTAATATGGCAAGAGAATGAAAAGGTGAAGGAGGATCTAGTAGAGCTCTGCACAGAAGCAGAATTAGCAAGTCATGAGATATCACGTGGCTGTTCTCAGACTGAAAGGCTCTGTTGATTTGATTTATTCATTAGGGCTTTCCAGGAGCGTAGGTTATTAAGTGGGAGAAAGTGGAGTATATTACAACTTACTTTTATATTTCCCTTCTTGGAGGATCTTTAGCACCAGAGAAGGAGAGAAAATTATTGAAAGTATCATGCCACATAAATGGGAGAATGATAGGAAAAAGAGCAGCGGCTCTCTGAAGATGGATCAAAAGAACAATGCTGGGAACAGGAAGCCAAGGAAGCTTCGCTCCATTTCAAGATCACTTATACTCTGCAATGCCAAAACCAGTGATGATGGCTCAAGTCCTGATGAGAAATGTCCTGATTCCTTTGAGATCTCTACCAGTTGGGGTCAAGAGGATTTTGATTGCTGCCGCAGAGCACAGCTGCCATGCACATCAGAGGCAGAAGACAGCCCACCTGATCCTTCACGTGTGGTCACCAGCATTCTCCAGTCCAAAACTGCAGCAAAAGAGAACTGCAACAACACAAGAAGAAAGTTCCTCACCAAGGTAGGCAACTCATGCTGTCTATTGTAATGTTTTCCACTGCAGTAGTTCCTAAATGGATTAATTAATATTTCTCAGGAACCTAGTGTTCTACTTGGCTTTTTCAGAGCCTATGAGCCTGCAGTGTTCCTGCTCTGAATAAAAGGCATGAAAAGATATTGGTTTCCCTGTTGTGCTGTTGCACTCTGCTGATGAACACCTTGCCAAGATCAGTGCCTCTAGGCCACTCTCAGTGTTCAGACAAGCACAGCTGGCGTGTTCTACCTGCAATAGACTCTTCAGCTCAAAATATAAACCTGTCAGTGTAGCAAAGTGCACTTGTAGAGTGATACCATGATATCTCACAACCTATCCAAGCATGAATTATCCAATATTAATACTGTGTCAGACACAGGAGATTCAGTAGGCACATGCTCTTTCCCTCTGATTCAGGAAGAAGGTAGTGATGGCTCTAAAACCACCAGAGATGTCACATTTCCTAGAGATGTAAGAAGTTTAAGAGCCTCATTACAATGTTATTCCTCAATCAGCTGTGTGAACCCTAACAATCTGAACAATTTTTCCATCTGAACAATATATTTTAGATGCCTTTAGAAAGTTCTTTCAGTAGGGTATCCTAATTTTTCCATTTTCTCTCTCTCTGTTGCTGTGATGTGTAAAAGAGACCTCACTGCAAGTGTCCTGGCACCTCCTTTATTACATGCTTTTTATCTGTGCATATAGGTGCTTATGTGAAGGAACTGATTTTTTTCAATTAAATCATTTTTTCTTGTATATTCTATTTTATATAAAATAAAATATATATTGGCTAAAATTACTCCTCTATGTCTAGGCACAAGTGCTACTGAAAATCAGAATCTCCCCTTACCCTTGATAATGACCACAGCATGTTCAGCATTGCAAAGGCTGCAGCAGGATGGATGCAAGGTGTTTCCACCCTTGGCAAAGTCCCAGCAGGAGGACAAAACCAAACCAACTTGCTATTGCATTCTGACAGAAAACAAGACACAAGTCCCAAAACACACTCAGTCCCCTGCAAAACCATGCCAACTCCTCCTTTTTGGAAACAGTTCATATGTAGCCTGCTGATGTCTCTCTGTGAGTGGAGAAGGAGCAAGCCTGTGTGCACTCCCCCATCCCCTCTTTTCAAAAGCTGAAGCACTTAGGTGTGTGTCAGCTGTCACAGGCTATTTGCTTGCACATCTCCTAAGTGTGCAGGGCTCCAATAACTGCTGTGATCCATATCCATATGCAACTACTCAGTAACTTATTGCAGACTGTAAGCTTAGATCGTTTGCTTTTATAGCTGGCAAGCAGCTAAAATAGGGATCTGGGGAACAGAGTAAGTCCCACAATGCCCTTGCACATATAAAATAGAACTGCTAAGGGTATAAATCCACTCTTAGGCTGAAGCATCTGTGTCACTGAAGAACATGTGTCAGATGGATGCTGACATAAATTAGTCAGCAGCTCAGTCCCTCACAGCAGCATTTGGGTTCCTTAGTGCTGCTGTAGACTGAGTACCATTAAATTCCCACTCCAGAGCTCTCATAGCAATCTAATCCTCTTCAAATGCTACTTGCTAATCTTCCATACCTTTCAGAGTCATGGATCAATGAGTGATTCTAAAGTCTTATCTTGGCATGCTAAGTAGGACGAACACTGGTAACAGCCACACCAACCCTGTCCTGTGCTGCTGCTGAGGCTTTCCCCTTAGAGTATGAAAGCAGAGATCTCTACCTTCCATGTGGCACAAGCCTGTCAGAACAATCTTCCTGTACCACATCTTACAAAGCTTAAGCTCAACACTTCTCTCATTAAGAAGTCCAACAAGCATTTTTTCATGTCCCAGTGTAATTCTCTCTCCATCTAAATGTGACACTTCAGAAATTCATGATGTGTGACTCAGAGCTGAAGAATCCTTTTCTTTGTTCAAGAAAATTGATTCCATTCTTTCTGTGGTGTTCTGGAGGATATTCCACTATTCTTCTGCTTTCCAGCACCTCCAGCTCTAAGCGTGACTCTGAAGGTGTTAATAACTCCCACAGAACTGAACAACTTCGTATTTGCTGTCACAAGGAAGGAGAGAAGAATGCTTAAAAGTGCTGCATGATTTAATGCTCCCTGTGCATTTCTTCTCCAGAGTAATGGGGAACCTGTAACATCAGAATTTAAAATGCAAGTTCCTTTTTTCTGTTCAAAACCTTAAGTGCCCCTCTGAGCCATACTCTACTGACTGCATGGGATTCACCATAAGCAATAAACCATTAGCAAATCAGTGTTTCACGACGAAATAACAATTTTTTTCCCCTCTCTAATATTCTGTCAGCAGTGAGAGCAGATGAACAGACTTTTAATTCACTTGGCTTCTATATTCCACTATTCACTTATACTGACTACTGCTTGCTGTGTCTAGAGGCCCTGGGTTACCTTGGTGTCATTTGTTCAGACACCTTCTGAGATGAGGTGTGCTTGGTCTAGTATGGAGGACTGCCAGCTGGTCTATGTATAAACAAGCATATCTCCTTTATAGTTTGCTTCTCACGAAATCAGCAATTTTCACATGGCCTGAAAGGAAAAGAAGCCAAGGAAATGATAAGCAGTATCTGACACCATGAGCATGGACACAGCAAACACTGTGGAAGATGTCTTTGCCTGCCCAGACTGAAATTACACCGGTTGTTGGGAGAACTGGGCAGGAATAGATGACATCAGCTCCTTCAGAGAACAGCAGGCACTGCTGAGTGTGACAGCTGCTGCAAGAAGCACTTCTACTATTCCAAGAAGCATTCCATTACATCTTCCCTGCACCTCCAACACCCTGGGAAGCACTGAGAGCTCCCAGTGGGGCTGGTAGCAGGGTTAGAATAGAATCTAGAATAGAAAAGGGCTGACTTTTGATGAAATAAATATGGGAGCTAAGCTGACTGCATGGCTCTACTTGGTTCTAGAAACTTCTGCATCCTTACTTCCTTTGGTATCTAACCCTCTGCTTGATGGAGGGAAAATGCAAAAAGTAATTTTTCTCCTTTGGTCATCAGCAGAATATAATTTTATTAACTTGCCTTGATGCAAACACCAGTCAGCTGGCCCTTTGGTACCAGGACAAGTGCTATGGCAACAGACTGTAATGTCTCAAACATAAGCCCAGGGCAGGATGAAACAACAAAGCCAAGAGAGGACACTGCATTTATTTTAATATTCATGTGTTCTCCTCAGTTTTCACACTTCTCTCTTTCTCTCTTTCCAGCCTTACTGCTTTTGCTGCACATCACCTAGGTCATCCTCAGAGCAAGCTGGGGAAGGGGCTGTTCCATTATTACAGCATGTGCTGCAAAATGCAGGCCAGGCAAAGGCTCCCAGGAAAACACACCAAAGGGCAGATGATGGGTGGAAAGGTCCTTCTGGAACATCTGATGTGCTGGATTGTCAGTCTAGGGCAAAGCTTGGTCCCATGCCTTGCTCCTTGCGTCATCCTTGCTTTCCAGCTCCTGCCATTTTACTGGTTTCAAAGGGAATATGTTGCTGGGAAAAATGAATTACATCTACTATGAATATTTTTAAAAGACCAGGGCATTGGGCTAGGGTATGTTAGAAGCAGTGGAGTGAGTTTATGCCAGAGAGACTCTGGCCCTTTCCCTGTTAAAACTGATGCAGAAAAAAATTACTTCTTGAAGAAAATCCCTAAAGACTGTATTCTCTTGGAAATCCCAGCCATTTCATGCTCATAAGTCCAGAAAAACTAAATATTTAAGGACATTATTGTACTGATGTTAGATATATTTCTTTTTCTTTTATTTTTTTCCTTTCTTTTAAAACAGCAGTCAATTAGCTCATTGTCATGCCCTTGGTTAACTGAGTCCAAGACCTTACTTGAACTAGCCTTGTATAACATTTCAGTTCAGACAATCTAACTACTGTGTCTTACTTTAAGAGTGCACAAAAGTTTTTCAGTTTTCCACAGATGCCATGGTTACCCTTATTTCTAAACAACATCTGGAATTAGATGTTTTGAGATCAGACTCTGGGCTAGAAATGTCTCATGAAAGCACACAAAAAAAAGTAATCTTTTAAATGGTAGATAAAAAACATCCTCAGAAACTTTGCATTTTGGATGACAAAAAATGGGAACAGGAAGAGAGAGTTGGCCTGGATGTGCAAATTACTTTTCCAGAACTAAACACAAGAAAAGTTCATCTATTCTCACCTGTGGAAAATTCAAGAAGGCTCTTAAAATCCTTTAATTCTTTCAGCCAAACAGACTCAGTTTAAATATAAATTTTGCTTTGAGTGGAACTTACAATGCAGATAAAACTTTCCCCAGAGTCTTGAAGTGCTGGGAGAGAAAGCAGAGAGTTTATTTACTGGCAGCAAACACATGTTTAAATATATGTTCTAATAACGAAGAGACAAGGTTGACCTAGAATCCACCTGCCCCCACACCAAGCCCACCAACCTTCTTTTAGCAGATTTTCAGTACTCTGTGCGTTCAGACCTATAAATCACCTTTCAAAACAAGTAGGGCACTTTAAAAAGAAGAAGGATGCAAAAATAAATAGTGTCTTAACTCTTGGAACCATCAGCAGTATTTCTATGCATAAAATAATCAGAGAGACAGGAAAAAAGATATTAAAGAACTAAACCCAAAGCAAATTGACTGCTGGCACATGAATTGGTCGAACATTTATTTTTCTGAAGAACAGCTTTTATTAATTTTCTATCATGTTGCAATAACTTGGATATGAGTATAATGATGTATATCCAGGACCCAAAAAATATAGATGTTGACAACATACAGATATTTGCCACATGTCCATAACCCAATAAAAACTTTTTCTTTTTTTTTTTTTTTTTAAGTAATTCACCTAAATGAATTGCAGCAAAGGTTGAGACACAGAGCTAATTTGAAATGTAGCCCAACTGGGTAAGATGACTACACATCTAAACAAAAATTGTTCCCAAGATTTTTCTGCAGTGTAAAGGGATTTAACCTCTACTTTCCTAGTGACTAAGTGCATGCAACTTACTGTTCTTGGAAAAACCTTGATATCAGTTTTGATTTGGTTTCATTTGGTTTACATTTCACATGGAAGTCCCAATGCAACCCAGAATTTTCAGGCTGGCATGTGTCCCATTGTACAAAACACAACCCCTTCCCCAAAGGACTTGGTGCAGCAATGAAAGATCTCAGAGCCAAACCCACTGCACTCTGTGATGTCCTGTGAAACTGGGCAGAGACACATCACTTTTGAACAATTAATTAGGAGGATATTTATAAACATGATGAACACAGTAGCTATACACTGTGAAAAAGCTATAGGAAAGGCATGATGCTGCTTCTAACAGAGATGAGTCAGTCTGAAAAGGCCTATGAAAAGCAAGAAGAACATGAAGTGTGGAGAACAGCTATGCAAAGTTGTGTGCATGTGTCTGACAGGCATCTGAAGGAGGATACCTGTATCTTTCAAGGGAGCATTTTACAAGAGAAAGGACACCTAAGAACAGAAGTTTGCAAGTCCAAACTTGAAACCTGACTACAGAAAAAAGAAAGAAAACTACTTTTTTAAACACCGAGTTTTTAATACCATTATTCTTTCACAACAGCCCAATCTACAAGCAGCTGACATCTCAGAAATACTCAGCCAAATCGCAGAATAATTTCCTACCTTTATATCTATCTTATGTTTCTCATGTTTTAAAACAAGCACACCACCTTATTGAAAACTCTGTGAGTTTTAATGGATGCTTCACATATGCAGAATCTGATCTGTAATGTCATAATCATACCTCAAATAAAGGATAGTGCAAACAAACAGAAAAGGGAACTGACATTTTTTGCTACTCAAGATCTCAAATTTTAAGGCATCAGAATGTTAATCTTTGTTTTGTTATCATGCTGAAGACTTCAAAGAACTGCCATAAGAAAAAAAAAAAAAAAAAAAAAGAACATAATGTAATCCTGATTTCAAGTAAGCATTTCCCAAGATATTTATCTTGGGTGAAAAGTAAATATAAAAGCTCCAAAACTAATATTAGAGTTCAAGCAAACTGGTTTAAGAGAGAATTCTGTCCATGCTTATATCCTTACCAACATATTACTCACTAGAGGCACTCTTCATGAACAAAAAAGGCTTCAAAAATTCAGACACTCCTCATTAAAGGCAGACAATCTGGAATGTAAGCAAACCCACAGAGTTAACGAGTCAGTCAATACAAGTATAGCCCTTATCCATTACCTACTGAATTCAGCCTGCAGTGAGCCCAGGGCTCCAAGTTAAATATTTCATTCATTCACAGCCTTAGATTTACTCTGGCAGGTTTCAGAATGGGAGCCAGGCTTCGGCAGTCAGCCTGAAAGATAATGACCTTTATTGACATTGCTGTAAATTTGCAGTTTGTGTTTGCTGTCAGTCAGGTATGATGTGATCCCTAGTGATTTTTGGTGAAGGAGAACAATGATTCTCATCCTTAGGGCTGGATGAACTCTGCCTAGGACAGAAATGAAGCCCTGCTGATGGTGAAAGTGGCTACATAGCTTTCCTTGTGCTCTCAGAGGACTACAGATTACTGGAAATAGTTTATGCCACTTTGACCAGGGGCCCTGGGAGCAACACAGACAGTTGACCACTGTTATATTTTGTGGCCTGTCCTAACATATGAAATTTGCCTCCCCTTCAGAAATCTATACCTCAGTCATACAAATCTCTTGGGAACAAGCCTGGATCCAGGATACACTGAGAGCCCTCTTCACTTTGTGGAGTATGGAGAGGCTGGCGAGGGCAGAGGAGGTGGGTTCAGTTGGGAGCAGAATGAGTGAATACTTGAATCAGGAGAAATACTAAACAAATGGAAAAGAAATTGTGTGCTAACCTTCCAGCTTTCCTTGTCTCTTTAGAATTTTTAGGTGTTCACGCATTTGTGCCACAGGAGTGTATTTCCTAGTCAAATATGTTGGGCTTCCTGTGTTTAGTTGCTCCATTCTTTGCTTTCCTTATATGTCTTAAAACATTACTCCTTCTGAATGGCCCTGTGTTAATGATTCATAACTGCATCAAAGATATGCTTACAATTAGTCCTCCAGATGCAATGCAGACTACAGCAACTTCAATCACTCTGGAGTGGACAAAGAATTTTCCACTGCTGCAGACCTCTCTGGTCCCCTGCCCCCACTTAACAAGACAGCAGCAGGGATGGAGCTCCTAGTGTTTTGTACACACTTATTTTCCATTCAGACCTCTTCTGTTTTCCTGAGCATTTAATTTTCAGGCATGTGTTTATTTTCCTCCCTGTCTTTTCTTACAATAGTTAGCATAGGCAAAGTTTACCCAGTTACTATGAAAAGTCTATTATCTGTTCTCTTCCTCCCATGCAAAGGGACACTATATTCTCATTCTTCCCTCTTGTAGCCAGAAGCCACTGAAGTCCTAAGGAAAACAACTTTTGTAAAACATTGACTCTATAATACCATTGTTCCTTCTCAAATGGACAGTGTTAAAGGCTCCTGTTCTCCAGGGAGGCAACCTGGTTCTAAGCCTTTCTTAAAAAGGCTCAGAATATGTGTAAGTAATTTTTAACAGCCTTAGTATATTTTCACTCATGCAACCTTTCATCTTCTGGATCAGGACAGCTGCATCTGCAGGCTGTGTGCAACATCAGGGAACAGCAGCTCAGCAATCAAGCTCTCTAGGAGTCCGAGATGTGCATCTTTCTGGAAAGGGTTAACAGGCAGTCACATGCCTGCTGAAGGCCCAGGAAACAGGTACAGTACATGTGGAGTTAGCAAGTTATTACAGAGACATTTGTTTGCACACATTTTGCACAACCAGCTTTCTGTGACAAGCTATGCCTTGAAGCTCAGTCCCAGAGAAAAAAAGTGATGTCTGGGAATCATTTCTTACATTGCTTCCAGCTGGAGATACAGGTCAAGATTCTAGAAAACTAAAACTGTGATCACTCAGGGATCTAATGCTGCTCAGTTATGCTAAGAAAAAAACCCTGAAAGAACAAGAGACTGTACATAACATCAGGTTTTCAAATGGCGATGCCCTATTAAAGGGCAGTGTAGGATGGCACTAGCCCAGCAAGGCCACTGGAAAGCAATGTGAGCCAACGTTCCTGACAACGAGTAAAGTAGTCTTTGATCAATTTGCAAATTTAAGACGGTGAGAAGGGAGGAATATCCGGCCTGGATGTTAACTATGTGTGAAAAGGCAGCCAGTGATCACCAGGACAGAGCAGAAGAGAGCCACAACAGGAAAAACTCCTAGCAGGGGATGGGGTGTATCACACATCAAGGCATCTCATGGCAGCCCAGGTCAAGGCAAAGGGAGAATTGTAGCTGACTCCCCAGATAGTGAGACAGGTGGATATGGCCATATTATTCTTCGTGCAATAATATGCAAACATTTCTTTTTTTCCTTGAAGGGATGGTTGTCTGAACCCAAGGGGTGAACTGCTAACACTAAATGTACAATCACTGAAAGACCTGTCCAGAAAAGAGTCTGAGTCTCTCATTCCCCCAACAACACGGCTGGTGAACATGATGATGGCTAACAAAGTAAGCATCAGCAACTGTGGGGGCATTGGACATTTACTTTAGAGAGAAGGGGAATTTGTTCATCAGATGTTTGAAGAACATGCTTTTGCCTTTCCTGACAAAACCCAAAACCTCTTGTGGTCAGATTCTGGTGACTTTCAGCATAGCTTTTTCCCAGATAAACAGAGGCTATGGGGAGGCCAAGGCCCTGGGAAACTCTAGCAAGGGCTGTTCAACCCCTTCTTTTAGAAACACAGAGCTTGCCAATGTTAATTTTCCATTTAGAAGTTGAAGAAAGGCAGAAATGGATTTAAGGGAAGATCTATGAATCCCCGAGAAGCCAGAGAATGCCTGTAATGAAGTAGTTTTGTGGACCTATGGTTAATGGCAAAGACTTTTCAAGCTAGCTAGCTTGGTAAGAGAAACACTACAAAATCATTTTCAAAATTCGTCTTTAAGGATCTTCTCTGCCTTTCTTATTCTGAAGAGTTCCCTAAGGGAATGGGACTGGAAAGCCCTGGTAGGATTTTACTACTTGGCAATACCCCCACCTGCTGTCCAAGAGGAAAATTAGCATTCATTAGGTCTTGAAGTATCTGGGAACAGAACTCCTGAAATCAGGATTCTGGAGCAAAGTGTTTGCCTTGCTTGGCTCCAATTAGATTATGACATACAGACTGTGCTCTGAAGCTGCTCTTGTGGCTTTCTCAGTCCCTGAAGAATATCACTGAGCAAAAATTTGGCATTTTGTTTTATTTATATCAGTTTCCATATGTTCTCTGTATTTAACAATGTTCTTCCTTTAACTGGGATTCCCTCAGGATCAAAATAATTGTGTCAGGGAAACAGGATCAGAAACAGGACCTGCAAGAACCATCCAGAAATTATTCCTAATGTCAGCTGTTATTCAGATGTGATCATGTATTTATTTTCAAACTGTTCTAACATCCTACTTTTAGAAAACTGAATGTTTTATCTACAAGTTTGTAAGTGCTAGAATTAGTGGCCACATTCTCAAAAGCAACAGAGGTTTCCAAGTGGAAGGTACTAATTTTTTTGAAAACACTAAAACTTAGTCCTCAGAGGTTTTTAAACACTTGAATTGTATTTTGACTATTTCTATCGTACTCCTTTGTTTTAATCATTTTATAGCAAATGTTAGAGCTTCATTCCCCTTTATCCTCCTATTTTAAATTTTCTCTGTGTTGTTTGATTCAGGGTGAAATCTGTGCAGGCCAAATTAAAAGAAATTTTATTTTTAAGATTAGAATCCCTTTTGAAATATCTTTCATAGCAATAGGCTTTGTTTGTTGGGTTTTTGTTTATTTGTTTTGTTTTAGGAAACACCAACATGTAAGGAAAAGCCTTTGGAAATACAGAATGGTTTTCTGCACGGTAAGGCTGCATGTCAGCGGACTCGCAGTAACTCCACCAGTAAGTTGCAGAGTAATATTCTGTTTTCTTCTAATACTCAGGGAGTGCAGATCACAGCCCCCCATCATGTGATGGTACCATGGTCATAAAAGAAATGTTGTCCAAATTTATTCTGGGATCATTAGCTAAGCATTGCTGATGCATAATTTCATTTCAGCTTGTGTATTCACAACATCCTGCAGTCAGGTTTTGTGCATAATGTTTACATTTTATTGTTTGGGGCTTTATTACGGCGTATTCTAAATTGGCCAACACTTCTTTGGTAGGGAATGCTTGCTTTTTACTATATTTAACATTGATGGCTATCCCCAAAGTGACAACTGAAAACATCAACCGCTTCACAAAGAGATTTACAAGGAGGAAAACATTTTTAAGTAACACTTACCTGATGAAATGACCGTGCAGAGGTGTTTAACCCTTGTGCAGTAACACAAGTCTCTCCGCACTGCGGGCAGGTGCGAGGCCGCTCTGGGCCGGGGATGTGGAGGGCCCGGCGCCCCGCAGGGACCCGCAGCCGCACGCCCTCCAGGCCAGCCCAAAATCGCTCTCCCAGCAGCTGGACTGCCCTGCAGGGAGAGCCCCGGTAAGTGCAGCAGTCGCCTGAGAAACACGCGCTGTCCCCAACAGGGCTCTCTGCACGGCCACGGCAGCCACTGTCCTGCCAGAGCCCCACTGCCCTGCAGGCCCTGCCAGGGGCGATGGTCACTCTGCCCCCAACACCTCCTCTCGGAGGGGTGGGAGAGCGGGACAGGCTCCGTGCCAGCAAACCCCCGTTTCTTCACGTTCTCCCTCCCATTGCCCAGCAGGCTTTATGCTGTGTCTAAACTCCCAAGGGTGGTTCACACCACCCCACTCTGAGCCCCAGTGCCACCAGTCTCCCCAGTCACCTGCACTGGCTGGAGGTGTGCTTTTGGTGTTGCATGTTTACCTCTTAATCCTGTTCCCAATCTCATGGTTTTCATGTCAAAATTGAGATTTACTTTCTTGCATACGCAGAAGCAAAAATTTTGGCTCATTTTCCACGCTCGACACCTGTTAGTTTCACTTTGCTGCATTAAAAAAAAAGAAAAAAAAATACAACTCTCTCGGATGTGTAATGGATGTGTAATGTGTGCAATTAACTCTGACCCTGCTGAACTTCATGCATAGTTAGCTTTGGGTAATGACTTCTGTCAGTGCTTAAATTATCTTGTAATACTCAATTCCATGTTGAAATAGGAGGTCTTCATTAAACATTTCACTAAATCTTTCATTAAAAGTTCATATAAATGGGGTAAATCTCATAGGCTGAATTTAGGAAATTCAGCACAAATACATATTTTGGGGCAAATGCTGAAAATAAGTTTGGTATGTGCCAAGATAAAGTTTTTAGTCACAAGATGACTGAAAGATTTTGAATGTCTTGACTAGTTCGGTTCTTAAAGGCAAAAATTATAATTCTTGTTTATGTCCCCTAATGACAACAAATGGGATTTTGGCACGGGGAATCAAGGGAGAGCACAAATATATCTTTCTACACCATTGCATCACTTCAAGGACCTACATCCTAATTTTTCTCCAATTTAGTCCCTACAGAACAAATTCAGTGAGCTGCAATTTTCTGAATAACAAATGGCTTATGAAAATTAGAAAGACTTTTTTAGGAAAAGAATTTTTAGTACCATCAGTCATAAGGAAGAAAATTTCAAATAAATAAGTTGTTGCTGCAAAGTATGTTAAAGAATTTCTGCTTATGCATAAAATAAAATTGTGGGTTTTTTTTTTTTCTGTTTTTTTTTTATGTTCACAGGCAATTTCAAGGCCATCTAGGTCCCTAAGTACAGCACAACTAGTGCACACATCCTGTGGCTCACAGGCTTCTGTAATTTCAAACATTGTATTGATGAAAGGACAAGGGAAGGTAAGATTGGCTCTGCTGATTTACCATGAATTTTACTTCGTCTCACAAATGTGATCTGCACTTTGCAGATCAGTGACTGCAGGTATTAACGTTGCCACTTCTGGGCTGCCAATTCATATCCAGACAAAAAAAACAATTTAAACACCTTCCTATGTGCATATAATAGTGAATTAATTGACTGGAACAAACAAAAAGCAAAACATGAGGGGATTCAGCTGAAATTCCCATTTATACTTACTACAGGAATGTGATTGACTATTTTTTCATGTATTATACTACTCCACTGACAATACTGCCCATGTAGGTAATGCAGAAGAAACTGAATGAATTATTATGAGAACTGAACATGGATTCTCACACACTTTTTCTTCAATAAATTAGGGTTTGGGCTTCAGTATCGTTGGTGGTAAAGACAGCATTTATGGACCAATAGGCATCTATGTCAAAACAATCTTTCCTGGTGGAGCTGCTGCTGCTGATGGAAGGCTACAAGAAGGTGGGAAATCACTCTTCTCTCCCTTTTCCCATTTACCAAAAACTGACACAGAAAGAGAGATTGGAGCTGAAATGAGTCATAAGTGACTTTTATACCTGCATCCACTTCTGCGTCTGCAAGACTCCTTTTGAGTACATGTATGTATCATGTAACTTATTGCATAATACAGTAATAGTTATATAAACTTTTCTCTTTCAAAACAGGTGATGAAATCCTGGAACTGAATGGAGAATCCATGCATGGATTAACACATTATGATGCTTTACAAAAATTCAAGGTTATGTACTCTCCTTCCAGAACAACCTCTGTTTTTAGACACAATGTGCGTGTGAGCTCAACCCATTCACTCATTGTCTGTTCTTTCTAGCAGGCCAAAAAGGGTCTTCTGACACTTACAGTCAGGACAAGCTTCAGCACACCTCATTCTGCTTCCAGCTGTCAGTCACCCCTCTTGTGCCAGTCACTGAGCTCCAGTACATGCATAACCAAAGAAAACAGCTCCTTCAGTTCAGAAAACGCAGCATTCTCGTTAAATCCTACAAAGCCCAATGATAGGGTCATAATGGAAGTTACCCTTAACAAAGGTAAGTGTTGACATCAACTGAGCACTGCCAACAAAGCATTGACTCACAAACCACTGTTCATTTGCTTTCTGAATGTCTTTCCTCACTAACCTGATTCTCTTCCTGAACTGAGGTTTTTAATACACTAAATTAGATCTTGGTGCCTGTCAGAGCTAACAAGTATCTATCAACAGCAGGATGTTGAACACCATCTGTCCTCAAGAGCCAATCATTGAATTTTTTTCACTCAGGCATTAGAGGCACATTCATATCCTTCACACAAAAAAGTAAAGCTCTTGTCAACAACTGCCTCTTATTAAGCAGACTGCACAACTCTTACCCATAATTATGCAAGCAGGTAATTTCACTCTTGAAAAGGCTTAAAACCAAATAAAATAAGTATCTATATCTTCTTGTCATTCTTTCACCTCCTCTCCAACTGTCATCAACTTCTATTTATAAACAACCACTGGCAGTATGAAATAAACTCTTAAATAGGGGAATATCAGAGCAACAAACAAAGCAAAGCCTCTATGAGGTACCAGTGACTTACCAAACACACAGTATGGGATCTGACAGCAGTGACTGTCCAGAGCAAAGAGGGTAAACTCACAGAAGTCTTAAGCTGTATTATATAAAACAGAGGGAGGATTGAAATGATACAGCTAACAACAGCTATATATCCTTAATTGTAGCTTGTTTTTCCCCTTAATTTTATCTCCTTATTTTTTTCTATTCTGTCTCTTTGTAAAGTCATTTGAATTCTTCTGTAATGACAGATATTTTGCAAAAAAACTTGCATTGCATTGTGTCTGTGACACTTTAATCATGAGGGGGACAGACCTCCCCCATAACAACCCCACAATAAAACAATAGAAAGGAATAGAAGAAAGCAGTGGAAGCAGCAATGAATACTGGATGTGCAACATTCATAAACACAAGACTTTGGTTCTGGTTTGTACAGAAAAAAGAATTAAATTTGATTAATTTTTAAAGAGGTTCTTCAATGGTTTGCTTTGATTGTTTCTTATGTCTTTTTTAATTATTATTTATTCTTTCAGAGCCGGGTGTTGGCCTTGGAATTGGGCTATGTAGCATCCCTTACTTCCAGTGTATCTCAGGGATCTTTATTCACACCCTCTCTCCAGGCTCAGTGGCACATATGGATGGGAGACTCAGGTAGGATGAGAAAGGCTGTCTTATGCCACAAGCTTCTCATTGCTCTGTTTTATGAGTTTATTTGGGACCTGTGTGGGCAGGAAGGAATACTGATATCTGGGGATTTTGAGTTTAAAGCACATGTGCTATTCTCAGGCTTGGAGCATGTGTCTTCAGGGTTTGAGGGATTTCCAGAAATACAGCAACCCAGGGAAATCACTGCCTCTTGCCTAAGCTGGGCTAACTTTGAAGGTCTTAGACGAACTTGTAGCATTGCTACTGGAGGAGAATTCCAAATGGAAAGTATTTGGAAAAGCCTAAACATATGGCATAACTTGGCTTGTTTGAGCACTAGTTTTTTTCTGATACAAACTTCTCTAATTCTGTCACTTCTTGCTCAACAGAAAAACAGATTTGCTGAAATGAGCTTTAGTGGGAGTGTAGAAATTCACTTTCAGAGATTTTTGACCAACTGTGTTGAACATACTGAGAATTGAACAGAATACATCAGTTTCAGTGAAGTCTTTTTGATTTAAATTTAGGTGTTCTATAACCCTCCTCTCTAATAGTTTAGCTGATAGAACTATAGTCTTAAATTATTTGAATATTTGAGTGATACAAATCAGTGCCTTCAGTCATGTTTTTAATGTATGTGGGCACTAGAGCAGAGCAAGGCAGTCTCAGTTTCCATGGGAGCCAAATTTGGATTTCATCTAGAAAGAACCAGTTCAGCAGATTTTAATAGTTTGTCATTAGAATTTTTCTTTTAACAAGTTATTCATATATGTAGCAGAAACATAATATCCTTTCTGACCTTAAATAGCACTAACATAAATATAAAGGCATGAAAAGTGAAGTGTTAACTTGAAAGGAAGGAAGATGTAGGTGGAAGCAGCAGCTGAGCTGCAGAGAGCAGAAAGAACACCAAGGGTGCACAGCTGAACATGCAGAAAGCTCAGAGGTTGCATGTCCCATGACAGATCAAAACCCCTGGACATGAAACTCATTCCCATTCCATGTAACAGGACAGAAAGACAGATTTAATCTGTAATCAAATAAGAGGTCAACCTTATGAATTTTCTTTTTCTATGTTTTCACATAGGTGAGGCAAGGTCAGGAGAAAAATCTCTTTTGTTCACATCCTCTCTCTCTTTTTTTAAATGTCTCTCTAGGTGTGGAGATGAAATTCTTGAAATTAATGAAACTTCAGTACAAAATACAACTCTTAATGAAGTTTATGCTGTGCTAAGCCATTGTGATCCTGGTGCAGTACAAATCATTATTAGCAGACACCCTGAACCACAGGTAGCACACACCATATTCTTTCTAACTTCCAATATAGCACGTATTGAGAACTAAGAGGGAGCAAGTGCTGGTCTAAAACAGGTGGAAAAATGTTGGCTACAAAGATGATCATGTTATGATCAAGGCTGCACACAAACAAACCTGAGATAAGCACTCTCTTAAATAGAATAATTTAGGATTTGAAGATCACTGGTGAGAGTCTTACATGAGATTCTGTGCAATGAATAAGAAAACTACAGAAATAATATTTAAGGAATAACCCAAAACATAGTTTTTATGTAAGAAATAATTGACAATAATAAGTAAGTCATTTGAAAGGGGGAACATACCTCCCCAAAAAGAAATAAATGTTTATACACTCGTCTTTCAGTAATTAAAATCTAGGTCTTGCCCAGCCAATACTTATAATTAAATTAATATTGAAGTACAATATTTTATTCTTGAAATGTTTTTCTACAAAATGCTTGCTAACAGCAAATACTGTATAAATTATTAACAAGTTTAAATTGTTACATAAATTATGCTGTATTAAGTTACCTTACACTGGTAAATTCAGGACTCCACTTCTAGCAAAATCTGAAAAAGAATGTTTATGTTTGAAAGGTGCCATTTTACCTAAAAAGCCACTGAAAACAGCACATCCATGGAGATACTTCATGTATACTGGAATATATACAAGTATAAAGGTGTGCAACTAACTCACCTCATGAGAGTAAAATGGCATGATATTTCCTAGGTGTCTGAGCAACAGCTAAAGGAAGCTGTTGCACAAGCTGTGGAAAGCAACAGATTTGGAAAGGAGAGACACCAATGGAGTGCTGAAGGTAAGGAATAAATGCATTTACTGGGATGAGGTAATTTTAACTTAAAAGATGTCAAAGATGAGTACATGCTCTATTAGAATCCTTAATAACAGTAAAGTAACCCAGAGCAGAAAGAAAGAAAGAAAGAGGAAGAAACCTCACAAGACAACCCTCCTAACATGTCTCCAATGATATGTCACTCGAGTGATGAGAACAGACCACATCTGTCTGACTAAAAACAAAAATTTTTTGTGCAAACTTCCTCTCGCTGTTGCTCATCCTTTCCAATTCACAATCTCTGCTTAGAGTCTTTCAAAAAATTGTCTGTAGGTGACAGGACTATGACAACAAGGATCTGCACAATAAAGATGACGTCCTAGGGGCAAACAGCTTGTTAATAATCCCTTATTTGTGAGGAAAGGCACGTGCAGTCATGGCTGGAGCTATTTGCCCAGCTCAGGTATGACATCCTCTCACAGTAATGTATTGAATGATATTCCTTTGAGGGCCTTCTAAAGGACCAATAGGTAACAGAGAGTAGAACTTCATCATCAATAGAACTACACTGCTGACATACCTATATATATTGGGAAAATGCTGTTTTGGTGTCCAGGAACTTGGCTGTTGACTCTTCACCCTACAAGGCAATGCATAAATCATACTTTTGCATCCACCGAGGATGATATATAGCTGTAGAGTTCATCAGCTGAATCTTAGAAGTGAGCACTTTGCAAGTACTGACCAGACATTTTGAACATGTTCCTGATGCAGGTGTTAGGAGGCTGGAAATGAGCTGGCACGGAAGGCAGCCCTGTGAGAAGCACATGGACAGGAATGCAGGATACTGCAGCCACAGGGCACAGCGGCTTATGACCCGCTCCAGCAGTGACAGCAGCTGCAACCCCCGGGCCTCCTGTGCCACTGCTGCTGTGCACCAGCTCACGGACTTGCAAGCAAGAGTACACAGTGTAGACGTCCCAATCACCCAGCAACCTGGCCTGCTGTACTCATTCTCTGCCAATAATTCAGAGAGAAATTCCCTGCCGACCTGTAGTGAAGGCGGTCAACCCTTGCAAAACACTAAGAAGTCATCAGAGATCCTCGTTAGAAAACCTAAATCATCAAAGCCCAAACCTCCACCAAGGAAATACTTCAAGCAGGACTGCATGTGTAATGACCAGGGTAATGAAGACAGAAAAGAAAATCTTGTATCAGAAGTGGCTGCATCACCTTCTGCAAGTGTTCAGGTAAAGCAAAATTTACAAAATTTTTCTTGTGTCTGCATATTTTTGAGGCTGGGGAAGGAGGAAGGCAAAGTAGCTTTCCATTATAGCAGGTAGAAGGGCAGGGAAGAAAGAGAAAATGTATATATACGTGAGAATTGGAGGAAGAAGATGAAGCTCTTTCGTTTTGAAAATAAGGCATGTATCTTAGTGAAGCCAGTTTAGTACAAAATGTTATATTCAAAGTAAGGTCAGAAGGCAGAGAAGTGTCTGAAGAAAATCTTCCATACGAAGGTATCTGAGTTAAAATCCCAGTGAGAGCAGCAGCGGGAATGAATTGGAGTCCCTGCCACTCCTGGCGAGATGTGCCTCTGGTGGTGTCAAGCACGCTCTGGTTCCAGGGTTATGGCCTGGGCTGGCACTGGAGGGGTTTATACAGCCTCTGATGCCAGCTTGGTCTGGCTGACCCCAACTACCTGTGACACAGAGTCAAATCATATATGAAGTAGTCATGAAACAATTTCTCTGTTTCAGTAGGGGATTTTTATTGAAAGAAAATACTAACATGACATACAGCCGGGAATCTTGGGCTCAGATATATTTATTGAGACCAAGAGTTATTGAATAAACCCATTTAAATTGTGGTGCACATAGAAATTTGTTGATGAGCTACAGTATTTGAAAACAGTGTACATTTGTACGTTACTAAATTTCAGTTCCCTCTCTTATCTAAGACAACAGAGAGTGTTTCACTTTTGCATGAGCGTGAAGGATTGTGAGATCTGCATGTTGAAACAAAATTGTGGTTTGTTTAAAACTGAAACCTTTTTTCCCCAGGTTTAGTGATAGCCAGTAAAAATTAACTGTTCTCAATGCAATGCAAAAGAAGAAAAACCAAAGAAAAAACCAGCCCCCCAAACAGTTCCTAAGCTGCAAAGATCAAGATAAAATTATATAGAGCAGACTGAAGTCCACATATAATGTTAATATCCAAAAAAATTTCAGTTAAGCACCTTACGTAAGGTCACTTTTGCTATCCCCTAAGTAGAAACCAATGCTAGAAATTCGACTTTCAGAAGTAAAATTAGGGAAATAAGTACTTGTTGAACTTATCACTCCCTGCAACTTATTCTTCAGTACTTAGTCATTCTAAGTGACAATGAGAGAAAACTAAATCTTAAGATCAATAAAACCCATAAAAAATCAAGGTCTGTTCAGGAAGAAAACTTCCTCTGTTAAGACAGTCTGTATACCTGTATATACCCAAGAGAGAGAGTTTGTCAGAATGTATTTCAACTCATTAAGAGAAGGTTTTATTACTGCTTTTAATTTATTTTCTTAACCTTTATTCCCCCCAAATTTTGTGTTGGTCATTCTGAGGCCTGCATAGCACAGTTTTATAGGGGGTTTCTGTGTTTTTTCAGATTCATATATTTTTTCAGACTTTTTTTTAGATTCATATATAGTGTGGTTTGCATAATTGCATTCTGACACACTTCTCTTTCCTGTTTGTTCAGCACGAAGTTGGAGAACCAATGCTAGAGGGACATCAAACTGATGTAACCCACGGTGTCTTCACCACTTCTCCTCCAGCAAATGATAAGGAACACACAACTGCTCTTCCAGTGGGCAGAGGTCAAGAAAGAAAAGAAAAATTAGGTATGTTTAATTTCATGAACTTTTTTTTCAGCTAAATATATAGTACTTAATTTGAATGCAAAAACGGGTATTGAGCTGACTTCATTTTATCTTTAAATGTAGTCTTCAAACCATATCCGTAAATTTTGGAGTGAACAGATGAAATTTCAAATTATTGATTAATCTTGGTAAACAAAGGCAAACAAGATCAAAAACAGCAGAAGAGATGATTTATTGTAAACATTTTAAATTATTGATTAATCTTTGTTAAAAAGGGAAAGCAGATAAAAAGCAGCATAAGAGATGATTTATTGTAAAAATTGTTAATGGACAAGTACAATATTGCTGTATTGCTTCAGATGAAACTGTTCAGTAGTACTGAATATCTGATATTAAAGGCTAGTTTTACCATTTCTAAGGGACATGGTTATGCAGTTTCAAGGCTCTACTGCTGCAATGGTACAAACCACTGATAAGTTAGTTTTCTGCTGTGCTAGTCAGAATTAAGGAAACCGTGTTAAGGGAACAAGACAATCTCAAGAGGTCTCTTACAACATAAACGCTTGTGTAATTCTGTAAGTTATGGTTCAGATCATTGAAAAAACTAAAAATGTTGAAAAAAGTTGACACTGAAACAGATAACAGAACCTGTGCACAAACAGAAATTTGCTGCCATTCAGCCCCAACATGTCTAACATTAAAATGCTTAAGCTCCAACATGTCTAACATTAAAATGCTTAATCACTCTGTGATATAAAATATATTCCCACATTAGAATCAAGTTTTTAAGTCTCAGAAAAATCAAGTGGAAATGTCTGCAGAAATGTAAGGAAGCATAAATATCAAAGATCTTCTTATGAGAATCTTTTTAGAGTAGGATATACTTATAAATGTAGAAAAGAAAAAATATTTTAAAAAATAATTTACTGTAACACCAGCTTTTTCTCTAGGCTGCTAACAACATTGCAATTTTAACCTTCTCTTTTAGCTGTTACAGCCTTTATCAGGATTTCAGCACCCCAGAATTTCAGTATTTTTAAACCCTTTAAAAAAGTGATCTCATATTTAAGCATGGAAGAGCCTTGTTTTTCAGTTAATTTCAGTGTCTGGATTCAGAACTTGTAGATCAAGAGTTATGAATTTTTAAAAAGTTTAAATATTTTAGAAACTTTAAAAAATCGGTCAGAAGCTTGAATGAAATTAAAATTTAATGAATTAATAATGATGCAGTGAGAACGGATGGAGAAGCAGATGGATGTTTGTTCATAATCGATGTCTCTTTATTATAGGGACTCCACTTTCATCAGTAGAAAGGCCTGTACTTAAAAGACAAGCACGGGTAGATTATAGCCTTGATACAACAGAAGACCCCTGGGTTAAAATTTCTGACTGCATAAAAAGCTTATTTAATCCCACCATGAGTGAAAACAACGTCCACTTAGATTTGCAACCTGGCATTGACAAAAACAAAGAGAATCAAAATCGAAGCAGCTCAGAGACAGTTCTAAAGAAATCGGAATCAGAATTAGTCAGTTCCAAAGTGCTAAAGTCAGATGAAAATGACAGTGTGAAAAAGGGTCCTCCTGTTGCACCTAAGCCCACCTGGTTCCGCCAAAGTCTGAAAGGATTGAGGAAAGCAAATTCAGATCTAAAACCACAGGCAGATCAAAGTCCTCCCAACCATGACAGTATTTCCAGCAAAAAACTGCAATCCAGCTTATCACGTGTGTCTCCTGGAGGATCATCAATAAAACAGAGAATAAGCTCATTTGAATCCTTGAGTGCTCCACAGTCACCTGAAAAAACCCCGCGAAGGCTGAACCTAAAACCACCAGTGCAGAAAGAACCTTTTCCCACTGCAGCAGGGGCAGAGGCAGCTCCAGCCTGTTCAAACCAACCTTTCCTCCAACATCAAGAAAACAGCCAACAACAGCCACCTGTGGTCATGGCTACAAAGAGCCTGGATAGAACTTCGTCTTGCAGGGAGGGTATTGCAACCTCCTGGGAGAAAAGCAGCAATGCCAGCACTGAAATTTCATCAAGTCTCTTAACTACAGGAGCCATTGCAAACTCCCATCTTGTGTCAGTAGCAAAAGCACATAGCCTGAGGTCACGAAGCTTTCCACTTACTGCTGCCCAGGCTTGTGAGATAATGAAGCCATATGATGAGAAGTGTAGCAAAATCTATTCCATCAGCAGCCAGGTGTCATCTGCTTTAATGAAGTCATTGCTTTGCCTTCCTCAGTCTCCAGCCTCTTCTGGAAACAGTGCATGGGAAACTCTGGACACAGTGTCTCAGTCCTCCATGGAGGAGGATGGGACTTCCATCTCACCTGCAAGTGAGAATCATCACCTGGACACTGGGTTTTCACTAAAGTAAGATACCATATTTATAACTCAGATTTACAGACCACTATCGGTGAGCAGCTGTGCTGATCTGCTGACAGATTAAAGTTCTAAGGTGGCAACACACAGAAGTAAAGCACAGACTAAGTTAAGAGCGTTTTAGAGCACAAAGGTTAAATGACTCATGACAGTTAATTTTGTTTTTAATTTGTATTATATACGCACATGCATATTTCAAACATCCTCCTATTTAAGGAGCAGTATTTCCATGATAAAGCAGATTTAAGTGCCTTTGCCCGAGGCCATGAGATTATTCTTACTCTTTTATGCAATGGATTCTACTTCTTTTAAGATTAATTTCCATTTGCCCATATTTATGATAGTTGTAGGAGTTACCACTCCAATTACATGCTAATAAGATGAAAAGATGAGTGCTCCAAAACTGCCTTTTGCTTTAGGGGGTATGTTCTCTCACAGCTCAATGTCTCCTTTTTGTTCTTGTCACAATGGGACAGCCTCTCTGAGCTGAGAGAATACACGGTGAGCCTGGCAGACAAAGGCAAGGAGGAAGACAAACAGGAACAGGGCTCACCTCAAGCATCCGGTGTGTCAGGGCAGTCAGTCATCTCTCTGCTTTCCCCTGAGGAGCTGGCAAAGCTTATAGAGGAAGTCAAAGCCTTAGATGAAGAAACCTTAAAGGTAAACCTGCCTTTTCTTTTTGTGCGTGATTTTCAAAAAGTTGTAGAGTGTGTCTGGTTAATCTTTATAACTTAATATTATGCTTATGCCACTAAGTCTCGTTATAAAATGCACAACACAGAAAAAGAAAACATGCTGACTATTTAATCATTGTGCCATACCTTTTGGGAAGTTCTTGACTTTATTCCTCTCTCTGCCTAGGAATTTGATGATATTCATGTTACAGTTTTGCACAAAGAAGAAGATACTGGGCTTGGATTCAGCCTGGCAGGGGGCATTGATCTAGAAAACAAAGTGGTAACAGTAAGTAGCATCTTTTAAAAAATACTCCCAAATCAACACTCTATCTAAAAATATATACCTTACTGGTTTTCTACTAGCGTTTGGCTTTTAGATAATCTAAGCAGGCAGCTGTATTGATAGGGATGGAAGGACCATAGTGGGTGAAAACAGGTTCCTTCTGCTTCTCCAGGTGCCTAGCAGCAGTGTCCTGCTTCCTTGGGCACCTTCTCCCCAACAGCTCTGAAAGCCGAGGCAGAACACCCAGCCCTTGGCAGGAAATAACCAACACCTTACTCACGTGCTTACAGAAGGCCATGCAGGGGGGCCTGGAGGAATGAGGTGGGTGAAAACATGTCAGGGGTCTGGAGATTAGAGATAAGTCTCACACCTCCTTTCTCCCATGAGCAGAGCAGCAAGGGGGTCAGGAAGTAGCACATGCAAGGTACATACCACAGGCAGCACGGCTTTATCCATCTGGGACCAGGGCCACACTGCTTCCCTGGCTGCTTGAGGAAGGATGTGCACAGGAAAACTTCTCTGTGCAAATTTATTCAGTCCTCAGTTCTGAAATGCGATAGAAGCAACTTGTTTCTGGCAAAGAATGAAAAATGCACGTGGTGTAAAGTATTAACTGAATGATTTAGTGACTTGTCCTTTTTTCCTCTTCCCTTGTGTGTGTGTTTGGTGACTGGGCTCTTCAATAGGTTCACAAAGTATTTCCCAATGGACTGGCCTGTCAGGAAGGAACTATTCAGAAAGGAGATGAAGTACTCTCCATTAATGGGAAGTCTCTCAAAGGTGCAACTCACAGTGACGCCTCAGCAATCATGAGACAGGCCCGGCAACCCAGACAAGCTGTTGTTGTCACCAGAAAACCTAAAGATGGAGAAAACAGTCTCAATGTTTCAATCAGCTCTAGCACATCTTCAGTAGAAAGTCATGCCTCACAAGAGTCTGGTAAGTTTAGTGGCATCATCTTGCAGCCCCCACCTGATAAGTGTTTACTCATCACCTGAAATCCAGGTGTTCATAAAACCAGCACTGGCTGCATAAATCTGTGAATCATGATTAAAGACAGCACAGTTAATAAAACAGTTAATAAAACATTTCTGAATAGACATTTGAAGTAACTTCATTGAAAATGGAAAGAATAATGGATTTTTAAAATAAAACAACTCCCTAAAAAAACCCAGGCAAATGTGACTTTCTATGTGAATTCTATAGATGCACAAAGATGGTTATTGCAGCAACACATAACTGAAGGTATAATGACAACTCGGTGAACAGTGATTCTTTATTCTAATATTGTTACAAGACTTGTTCTCCATGAGAGAGAATTTCAGTTTGAACAAACAATGTGCTATTGTTTGACATAGCAGGTGGCTACATCTGAAACACAGCAAGGTCAGAGTTTTGCAGAATATTTCATTTCCAGAATAGTTTTGTGTTTTGTTTTCATTTTTTGGTTTGTTTGTTTTTGGTGTTTGTTTCATTTTTTGGGTTTGTTTGAGGTTTTTGTTTGTTTGTTTTGTTTTTGTCTTAAGCATGATCTGGAGATCCGTAGCTTTATTTCCATACTGCAAATTAGCAACCTGGTAGTCAATAAGAAGTTCATAACTAATATGAAGTCAAATATTTCCCTTGGATTTTGTTCATTTAAGAGATTTTTATAATTCTGGTAAATGTCTTATGTTTCCATTCTCCCATTAATTCAAACACATCTTTCTTTCCCCAGCTTCCCAGAGGGCCTTAAAATGACAAAATGAGAAATAAAAGTTTAGTTTTCCCTTTCATTTGGCAGTTTATAAGACTTTTGCAAACAATCCAAAAGTTATTTTTTTTTTAACAGATGTTTGAGCTTTTCAGACTCTGTGCTGTCCATGTGGTAACTTTCCATTTGTTTCCAGCCACTGGAGATACAATCTGCACTGTAACTCTAGAAAAAACACCTGCCGGTTTAGGATTCAGTCTGGAAGGAGGGAAGGGCTCTATTCAGGGAGATAAACCCATCATCATCAACAGGATATTTAAAGGTAAACACACTTAACATGTTCCCATTCAGGTAGAGTTCTGGGGTTCATAACTCACTGCTGATTTTTAACAATGGAAATGCTTTTTTTTTTTAAATGCAGCATTATCTTACTCTGTGCCAGTAATTTGTTATCTGCTGGGATAAACCTATATAAACCTGTAAGGGTTTATAGCAAACATGCTGATGATCCATTCACTAGTAAGAGAAAGATCCATTAAAGTTTCCTCCACAGAAAGGATTAAAGGAAATTAATTTTCTGTCCCCAGGGACTGCACTGGAACAGAGCAGCCCTGTTCAGCCCGGCGATGAGCTCCTACAAGTGCACACAACTGCCATGCAAGGACTCACTCGTTTTGAGGCGTGGAATGTAATCAAGGCATTACCTGATGGGCCCATCACAGCCATCATTAAGAGGAGGAATCGCAGCTCTGTTACCACTAAGTCATCTGACACTTTGTAAGAGGAGGGATTAGACTACTGCCAATATTCAAACAAAGGATTTTATTGCTTGCAGGCACTTGGCTGGCACAGCAAGATACTCAGAAAGCACGCATGAAGAGTACACTGGATCTTGCTGCCAGTTACAGAGAAAGCTGCCTGGGATGAACCAAGATGTGCAAGAAATGGGCATGATTCTTATTTTAACATTCAGAAACACGTTACAAAGTGTATAATTATAAAATAATGACTTTGTTAATAATATACTGGGTGTAATAAAATATGTGACAACTGTAGTACTCTCCCATTTTAAGCCATTAACTTAACAAGTATCAGAAGCACATCCTATGCTAAATTTTCAGTGCTACTCTCCAAGTCCTGTTCTCTACCTTACCTTCCCAGCAACAAGAAATGTGTACAAGCCTACAACTAAACACTTAGAGAATGGGTAGGGCAGAGAAAAGTGGGCTGCGGTTTTGTGTGTCAAAACAACTCTCCCTAGAAAATTCCTGCTTTTCTATTAGAAGCACAGAACATTCAGGACAGCCAAAACCTGCAAAGGTAACTTTCTATGAGCAGTTGACGGAGCCATCTCAGCTGCAGCAGGCAAACACAGGATGGAAAGGAGCGCTCATGGTATTCCAAGGGGGAGGCAGGAAGTTGAGGGTAATGTAGTGGTTTTCCTAACCTTCCTCTGGCCAGAGGTCTCAAGAAAGAGGAGGTCTTAAGAAAGAGGTCCCTACAGCAGGAGAATAACAAGACCATTCAGAACATCTTACCTTCTAACCACACATTTTTTCTTTTAAATGTCTCTGTTAATTTTCCAAGGGAAAGTACCAGTGAAAGTAATTGTGAATACACTTCTGAACTATTTATTCTGGAAAGGCTAAATTACTTGGAGACAAATCTATGCTGCAAACACTGCTGCCCATATGCCCTGTATGGAATTCTACCGGCAGCAGACAGGTACCTATGGCAAGATGTTCTTGTGCACCCAGGTGGTCTTCTCTGACCAGCTTCATTGAAGGGAGAGAGAGATACATGGGCAGGATGGGAGTAGTGACTCCCCAGCTGAGAGAGCCAGATGGCTGCACTGGTTATTGTCCTGGGCTGTTCACCTTCCCAGAGATGGGAGTTTGCTGTACCCTTCTTCAGTTACCTAACTTAACCAGGAAGACATTAAGGAGCTCAGGAGCTGTTATCCATACACTTAACACTGTGCCTCAAAAACAGCAGTTTAGAGAAAGGGAAGGAGGATAGGCAGGAGAAGGTACTAATTAAATCCAGGCATTGAACTTGCTGTGGCCTTTTCTCACAAGACAACTGTAAATTAATCCTTGAAAGAACATTCTTGACAAGCCATCTGCCCCCACACTTCCAAACACTTACTCAGTTGAGCTGTCTTTCCCAAAAAATAACCTCTATCTCAAAAATTTTATTAGTTGGGTAGCAACCAAAGTAAGAGAGAGATGTGAGAGCAAATCTTGTTATACTTTTTTGAACTAGTATGTACATAAAAGTCTTTGCCAGGATATTTCCAACTCCAGTTTGGCAGGGCAGAGGGCTGAATGTGAAGGGCTCTTAATTCCTGGACACAAGGTGTTGAGCACTCAGAAAAGGGATTCTTGTTATTCCAATGAAGAGTCTCACCACCTTTATTGCTCAGAGCAATAAAAAAAATTATAAATAGCTAATAAGAAGCCACATTATCTGCAAAAATAATTTGCATTTCTTGCAGAAATAATCAGTGGTGACCTAAGCTGTGCTTCTTAAACTTTCTGCTAATTAAATTGACAATAATCCTGGCAAGACTTGCCAAGATATTATAATGCATGCCTAACAACTTGAGTACACTTATAAAAATATGTATAAGCCTCTGTAATATCAAGGCCCACATCTCTTCTCAGTGAACTTGTTATTGTTCCTAAGTATAGAAAGCAGCAATTGGAAACAAGGACCAACCAAGGGCAAAGAATCTTGAGGGTGAGTGTTCTGACTAAAACACCTCTTCCCTAGGTAGCAGGCATTGTCAGGGAAGGCTTTTTCCCTCTCTTTGCCCTAAATTCAGAGAGATGCTGGAGGTCTAAGCAGCTCTTAGGGTTCCTTGATGGCAGAACAGGTGTATGAGGAATCATTTCAAATGGTGATTCAGGAAAAACAGTAAGATGTAGCACAAAAAATATTTATTTCACCATACTCACACAAGTTTTACATCATTGTATACAAAGGAGATTGGACTAAAAATTGTTTCCTTCAAAAACATAGGGTGAGGTTTACAGTGGAAAACTTATTGTGCAAGTCCATGCCCTATACCAAATATAAAAAATACACAGGAACAGAAAGCAGAGCATATTAACCTTGTTAAATAATTGAGTCACCACATTAAAATCACAACCTGCATTTAAATTCCTAACTCAGCAATTATTTTTACTTTTGTAATCATATGTAATCCATAGTAATGTCTAACATTCCTGCAGCAACCAGCACCATAAATATCTCCTCAAGATGGACACACCTTGGCACACAGAATCAGGTGCTGATTTCCCAGTGTAATGCTGGGAGGCAAACCCTTCTTAGAAAAAAGCAACATCCTTATGGCCTGTCAAGGCAAAGCTACTGAAAAGATTATTTACCCGTTAAAACCTCTCACCACAGAAAACCAAAATACATTCAAATATAGTTCAAATGGTCATTTGTGTGCCTTTTAAAAAATGGCAAGTAAAGTGCTTAATCCTCTTTATTGCCTCTGTGTTGGTTTGTGTCACGACACTGTGAAACCACTGGTTTTGGTACAGAGAGGGCAAAGGGAGAGTGTCTATTTGCCAGCCCATACACCTGTGCATTGATTAGCACTGCTGGACCTGACTTACAAAAAGCACTTAAGGCATATTTACCATCAATATCGACATCTGCTGGAACAAACAAGCGAAATCTTCTACATAATCCCATTTGTTCTGGCTTTCACCATTTGCTGGCTTGGACCCACTGAGGCATCTTAGCAGCTCTAGGAGTTCTGGCAGCAGGAGAGATACATCTTTTGGTGGAGAACCATTGACCCACATGAATCTACAGGGAGCTTCAGAGACCAGAGAGAGATGACCTGCACCTGGCTGTGGTGCTAAGTGGATTTCAGCAATGCTTCACCTCACAGACACTGACAAAGAGGGGCCAAGAACAGATCCAGTATGTGCATCTTCTCCTTGCAGACAGTCACCACTGCTGCCTCCAGGATTCTTCCAGCCTCTGGTGTGGTATTTTTCTAATCATTAAAGTGAACAATTTCATATTACATAAGAATGCATTGTTCTGCATGGAGTCATGCAGGAGTGTAGAAAACATTGTTTTAAAAATACATTGTACTCAGTTCATTGTTTCATGTCACCTTTCTTAAGTATCCTAGCTGATAGAAAAATCCTGAGGCCAACTTTGTATTTCTACCCACAAGCTGACAGGTTGTTTCCTACCCTCAGCTGGTGATGTCAGTAACTCATCTTGTCACGCTTTTAATGCCTTAACAGCTTTGGTCAGGTTACTGTAAAATCCAGATATGCTAGATGGAAAAAAGGAATCCACCACTGTCTGGGGAAGATAGCCACCAAGATCCGTCTGAAAGAAAGTGAGGAGCTCAGTCCTGTCTGGCTCCCTGCAAAGACAATGAAAATGATTTTACAGCCAGTGGTTTTAAGAGCATTAGGAACTTTTCAGTGACTCTTATATGTATTAGAATAGATAGTTACAAGAGCTTTCCTTTCTTTTAAACAAACAGACAGATTTCAGTGAATTTAGCTACAAAATTAAAGTTTATCTAGGCCCTAATCAGCTACATGACTCTGTCTATAAATCATGGCAGATCAACCAGATACTCATTTACCAAAAATTAAGACCATACTTGTACATTTTGCTGAATTTCTGAATTTCAAGAGGTCAGGAAGAATTGTACCATAACAGTTCCTGTAATATTAAAGACTTCTCCTCTAAGAAATAAAAAGAAACTAATTCATTGCACAAAAATGAGAACAAGAAGGCCACTCAGTCATAATGATTACTGGGCAGGCAGAAACATGCCATTGCCAAGAGGCTACAGGTCACAGGTGGGTACATGCACATAAACACACCACACAATGGATAAGGAGGGCTTTAGAATTTATAACATTCAAACAGATTATTTCTTACCCTGGAACAGGTACGCAGAAACAGCCACAGGGATAATTAAAACCTCTCACGAAACTTGGTTGAGGAGGACACAGTGGGTGTTCCACATTGGTGGCTGAAACAAAAAGCATTGAAGGACAGAAGCATCATTCTTCCAGAAGACAGGAAAGAGGCCTTGGTACTCAAAGTTCCAGATGGGAAGGAAACTCGCTATTCAAAATGTATTTAAAAAGAGCCGCAGTACAACCTTTTCAGTGTGGGGCTGACAAGTGGTCAGAAAAGACCATTAAAAGGAACCACTCTGGCCTTAGAATGGGGAAATAAAAGAAATGTTGAATTTAGAAGCAATTGTTACTGAGCTCTGAAGGGGGAAGCATCGACACTTCGACACAGTTTCATTGAGCCCATATTATGTGAGAGCACTGCTTTTCTTGAGAGGTCATTTGGGATACTTCCAACAAATCCATGTCACACAGATACATCACTTGGCTGCTAAAAAACTGCATTCTAGCAAGTACATAAATTCCTGTCAAGGCTTTTCTGAACAGGATGGGAAAATGGGACACCTGAACAGTGGGGCAATAAAGTCTCTGACTTGTATACAGTTAAACAACAAAATGAAAGTGAGAAAACAAACATCCTTCTATACAGTGGCAGCTCCTTAAAAATCAGCACTGGTTCTTTTTTCATAAAAACAATTATTTTCACATACAGGAGTGGTACATTTATTCAATGGCTTCACTGAAACCTGTGCAGGAAATGTTAAAACAGGATTTAGCCTAAACAGACTGCTTTTAGAAAGTTCTGTAAACTCTTAAAACAACAAAATACTCCAGAACTTAACAGTAAATTACTTATTCAATCTCAAAAGCACAGCCAGGGAACAAACCATGGGCCAACAGTATCGTTATCATCTGACTGTTGATTTATATACTCTGGGAACAACAATGTAGTGAGATGACTACTATTTTCTCTTCTGATCAAGATCAAGTCAACAAATACTGAACAGCATGTTACTTATTTTTAATTTTATGTTTATTTCTAGTAGCTTTTATTTTATAGTTGTTTCCAGTAGCTGTTGGTTATCTCCAAATGTAACACGAACCTGTTGAGAACAAGTGCCTTACCAGCAGACAGCATTGTCCCATCTTCATATTGCTTCATTACTATTACATCCACAAATTCCCTTGGTGAAATAATCCTCATGCAAGCTGAAGGGGTTGTGGTTCTGCATATAGAAACAGTCTGAATATAACAAAACAGAGTTATGTCAGTTAACGGTTTCAAAAGTACAGCAGGAAAATCTCTGTACTTTCTGGTACTCTTTTAGCTACACCTTCTAAACTCCATCAAGTTCTACTAGATCCTTTGTTGAACAAAACGTAAATCAGCACAGTCAAAAGGCACTACCATGATCAATGAAGGACAGGAGAAAAACAGTGATAAAGTTTTGCTTCCATGTTCAGAGAAGACAGATACCACAAGGGATGCTGAAATGCAAATCCGGCACATCTGTGCTCATAGGACAGTTAAGACCTTGTCCTCCCCAGGACACCAGCAAAGATAACTTCTTTGTGCAGTACCCATGGGACACAACTTGATAACCCAGTTTGTTACACTGCACAAACATTAACGCTACCATCTGCTTCTCTGATTGGCTCCCAAAGCAGAAGTTTCTACCACACTGGTAGGTGCTGGCAAGTCTGTGAATTTCCAGTGGCAGGTTGTAGCGTTCCTGACGCTGACTATAATGAATACTAAATGCCTACAGGATTCCTCTAAGAAAAATAAACTTCCTGGAGCTTCCACAAACATTTCTGGGACTGGTTGTGTTTGCACCTGGCTGTCTTCAAGCACATACACCCACTTCAGATTGGGGATGTAAATCCAAGGCCCTTTTAATTTTCCAGTATGTTTAAAGAACGGAATTAGACTGTACAAGCACGGCAGCAGAAGCTGCTGCTCATCTGTCTGCTTGAAGTGCAGTATTTGCGTTTTAATGACAGAGGCAGAACACTGGGAGCCAAGGCCAGCAAAGGGCAGGGTGTGATGTGCAGGGCAGAGCGTCACTGCTGCCATGGTGAAAGATGGGGCCTGAATTGATGGGTGATGATGTGAATGCTTCACTGCTTAGATAAGTCTATGTACTCTCTAAACCTTCTCTTCCCTCGCACTGAGCTTACTAAAAACAATCATGCTTAGCTTGATTTGCAGCATTAACAACAACGTAGTGCAGGAATCTTTTAACGTTATATATTTAATGTTATGCATATATGTATGTTATACATTTGCATATTTTACGTACACAGTACTTAGCCAAGAATGATTTTCTTTTTCAGAAAGATAAGCTGTTATTTATACACATAAGTTTAAAAATGTATAAAATTTATGGAAAAGGCTAAAGAAAAAAGCCAAAACCAAAGCAAAAAAGGCTTCTTATCCCAGCATCGTTCAGCTGATCTGGCCAGAAACACAGTACAGTTTAAGATTTGCTACCTTCCTGCACATAACATTGGCTGTCTTATAAGGCCCAACGCTGCAATAATCTCGCCGGAACAGTTTTTAAGGAACTTACATCACTGATGGCTTCGATGACCTCAAAGTCCTTCACGTTTTGGTCCCACTTGGTCCTGAGCCCGCCGGCCACCGGCTTTATGCACTCCCAGACATCCCGCGGGCTGGCGGGCAGGATGCCCTCTCCCTTGTACCTGCGGGGGACGAAACGAACCCGAACCTTCTGCTCTACCCTGCTTGGCCCCGGCAGCCGCGGCAGCACCGCGGGCAGGACCCCGCGCCCCAGGAACGAGCTGTACTCACAGGTTACCAGCGAACTCCGCCGAGGGTCTCCAGGACACCGTGACCTCGGCCTGCGGGACGGGAAGCGTTCAACCCCCGGGCCGAGCCGGCTCCCACCACAGCCCCTGACCCACCGTGCTGCGGCAGCCCCGCCA
>WEKY01007147.1:80024-170450 GCA_013390045.1 Picathartes gymnocephalus
CGGGGCCGCCTTTGAGCGCCCGCGCCGCGCCGCCCCTGGGCCGATGGCAGCACCGCCTCCTCACCTGAGCGTGACGCCCGCCCGGCCCGGCCGCGCCTCACGGGCCAGCGGGGCTGGGGACGGGCAGAGCCCGGGCAGCGGGGATGGCACAGCGGGGCTGTGGTTACGTGTGTGGGATCAGAGGCGGAGCAGCGCTTCCTCAGAGATGGGGCCGCCCCGCGCTCGTCATCGGTGTGATCCCAGTCCCAAGGACACCGAGAGAAACGAGCGAAAAACCAACCAACCGATCTTCAGGAGCTAAAGGAGGTGCAAAATTGCAGTGGGGTGTGAAAAACGGGACAGAATTTAGAAATTATGCGTAATGAAGTGAGTCTTTAAAAGGCCATGGATCGAAAGTTTACCATTGAGAAGTTTACAAGGCTGGTCTGAAGCTCACCAGAAAATTAATAGAGGATCTAGGTTTAATATACAAGTCTGACTCATGTTGCTACAATCAAATAACTCCACTGCCCATGTGATAAACTCTAAAGAAACTCACTATTCTCTCTAGTTAACCTTTCCTCCTGATTTGTTTGGGCCACAGCATATTGAAACAAGGCACATCAAGTAGCAACTCCGTTTACAGGAAACTGATTCCTTGCTGAATTTATTCAGGAAGCATCTTCAGCTCTGGCTGTGTCAGATAAAAAGAGCCTCATCTGATGTGTTTTTGTACTGGTTTAATTGAAGTGCCCCAAGTATGTGGCTTTTGATTTTCCAGTAGGCAGAGAATTTGGGTTTTGACAGCATAACAGTAAGGAATAAATTGGAAAAACCTTCTTTTCTAAAATTTGTGACATTATTAAAGCAAGGTACAATAAAACACAAGGCTTTTCCTACCTCAAGTGGCTGCACACACAGTTGTTACAAAAACTACGTTGCGGTTACTCTGGCAGACCACAAGCAGCAAATGAAGTACAACTGCACATACACCAGATCAAAACATAACAAGATTGGGGTGCTTTCTCAGACATTTGAGCACACCAGTTCACTAGGCTCAGACATACTTAAATCGACACTGTTTTTTGATTTCTTTTTGGTGAGTTTTGTCCCAGCTTTTGTATACTTGTCCTTGCTATGGATGACCTGGATGTACTGGTCATTGCTGCTGTTCTGCGGATCACTGCTGGATTCAATGGAAATGGAATCAGACTCTGTTAGAGATTGCTCCAGCTTTTGCTTTGATTTTGGTTTTGCACGTGGCTCAGGATAGTTCAGGTGCACTTTCCTGTAGGCATACGGAGGCCTGTCCAGGTCCATCTCAAAACCATCATCCCAGGATTTGTAATGCACTCTGGCTAGATCTTTGCTCATTAGAATGTGGCCGTCAGCATGATCCCCAATGTATAACTGTGGTGCTGGGCGAAGGTCAGACAGTGAGCGAGGGCGATGCGATCTGTTAATGAATTCTCTCTCAAGTTCTTCTTCATCCTCCTCGTCTTCACTGGGATGAGGGGAATACATCTGCTGGGGTGTTCGAACCACGTATCTTCTGACGTGGCGTGGATACAACTCAATAATGTCTCCCGATTCCTCCTTTCTGCAATGCCTTTGGAGTCGGGAGGTAGAACGGAGTGATTTTTTGCGGGACTCATTTTCATTAACCAGAAAATACCTGGTAGCATATGGTCTACATCCCAAAAAAACAGGAGCCCCTGCCCCAAGGGCATCTGAATTTACCTGCCGAATGGCTTTTCTGAAGAGAGGGTCAGAATGAACATCTTCAGTGTGCTTTTTGAAAGTCACTGGTGTGTAGGGCTTTGTTTTGCACAGCTCACTTGCACTCCTATGAACAACACTTGGGTATCTTTAGGAAGGAAGAAAAAGAGAGGAAATATTGATGTACACGCTTATCAATTACTGGAATTGAAACATAAATTAATTCACTGCTCTGGAAGTCAAACACTAGGTTGAAAGAGTAGAGATCATCATATCTCTACTGTTCCACATTTCTAGAACTATTTTGAGAAACCCTAGAAATTAGGAGATATATTTGTTCCTCTCGAGGAAAAAGTAACACAGTTGTCCTCTCAAATTTCGTTCCCTTTCTGTTTTCTTATTGTTTTGAGAATTGTTCTTTATGCACTTGGAAAAAAAATCCAACAGATAGCTTATAGCACCCATCTACTGATATATCAGAATTGTTGTCTTACAAGTAAACCTGCACAGACATTCTGCAGAGAGTTCTCTCACTCTCTGTTTGTTTTGTTCATGGAGATGGTTTCCTGCACAAACTATTTTAGTTATGTGCCTGAGGGCAAGTCTAGTATTCACATTTGCTTGAGCTGTGTGTAAACTCCATCAGTTAGATAATTTCAAAAGGTTTATAATCCCATCTCAGTTAAGGGAGAGTTAAGAGGTGGTGTCACCAGCAATATCAATAGTACCCCATGAATGAATCTGCTTTTGAAAAATTCCTCTGCTGTCTTACAGCTCTAGACAGTCTGAATGCACAACTGTTTTGTAAATAAACACAGGTGCGGCATGGAGCTGCTGGAATAAACACCATTTCAAAACCACGGCAGTCTTACCTGTTTGTGATATGATCATTTCTTGGTTTCTGTACACTTGACATGGAAGGAGCTGGTGTTAAAGAAGTTGAAGTTGTGGGAGTTGTGTTGGCAGGTTTTGCAACATCAGCTGATGGCACAGTTTGGGGCACAGACTGGGAAATGGTTTGTATTCTGGTGCCTTTGCTCACAGGAGATTCGAAGTTCAAGACACTGCCATTCTTTCGGGGAGTTGAGGACCGAACAGAAGACTCCTGGCTGATAATATCCAGGGTTTCTTGCTCTGGCCTTTTGTTATTAGCATCCAGATTTTGGATTCTGGCTAGAAAACAGAAGTTATTATAGGAACTACCCAGGTCTCTAAATTTAGAATGTGCTGTGTAAATGCAGTGGCTCAAATTCCCCCTTCAGTCAGGGATCCAAGGCCAACAGAACCCCCTGTGTTCGGAAAAGAGAAACTGATGTCACACTGGGAGACATGGTGATAAAGGGGTGTATCTTCATACTACAGTACATAGCAGATGGAGTACTGAGGACACAGAAGAAACACTGTAGGATTTCAAAATGGGCAACAAGCCAATTTTTCTTCTGCCTACCAGACTCTGAATTGCAAAGTCTGAGATTATTTGAATCCCCAAAGATGCCTCCCAGGTTCTGCCCTGTTGGTGATAAAATCAGAAAAATACCCAGTCTAAAGATTCCAGGTGAATTCAGATTTAAACTATGCATTATGTCTTCCAGTGTTGTCAAGATTAAGTCAAACTGAGCTCAGAAACCATCTAAAAGGAGGATTCTACAGGAAATAAAGTTTTAAAAATGTGATTGTACTTTGTATGACATATCAAAATGGGGTTACATCCAAATGCTTCACAAATAGCGGCACTTCTAAAGGTGCAACTTACCTACTGCCATCTGAACCACCTTCTTCTTATCTTCAGTTCTTTCCTAAAATACATTCAGAAGAAAGAGAAGCAGTAAATTATCACTGATTAGAGAGTAAACCCCCTGCTGTGTAAGGATAAAAAAATAGGACTTGTTTTACTTTGTGAAACACTAGAAGTGACTTCAGAGTTTTAATTAGGCTTGTGCTTTACTGAAGACCCCCCAAATTATATGTAAAAATGCTTTGCACCGTACTTACTGTTTGTATCTTCATTCTCAGTTGATTGTTGGTGAATTTTAATGATCTTGCAATACTTTGTAGGTAGTAGATTAGCATGCTAGAAGTGGAAGGAGTGATATGAGTCACTTCAGACATTCTTGACAGTTTCTTTGTGAGGGTTTATAGGTCAAAATGATGTACAAGTTCAGCTGCTGGTCTGTAGCATTTCCTTATACTGTAATAATGGCTTACAGCCTTCTTTCAAGCAAACATACATGAAAGAAGGCAATGACACAAAAGAGATTTAGCAGCAGTTCTAATTTCACCTGTGCTTTTTGCAGGTCTTTTCATTGTCTGTGTAACCTGGGATGCGTTTCTAGTTGTTTTTTTGTTTTTGTTTGGTTTGTGTTTTTTAATTCTGGATAAATCATTTTGACAGATATTGTTTTGTCTTTGTTTCCCAGTCTGAAGTTACAGAACAGAGACACCAGAGTTGCAGCTGAGTTTGCACAACCATACCAATGCAATTTTGTTGGCTGGCTGAAATAACACCTTGTTTACCCTGGCACAGCTGAGATCAGATCCTGGCAGATTATGGCCTGACAGAATGGATTGCACTGGATTTCAGACCCAGTTTTATAGCTAGACTTCATACCACAAACAATTACATATGTGCTTAGCTGTCAGTTTGAAGCTGTCAATAGGAATACTTAAATTTGTAAATATTACATGGCTAGGACCTTCAAGGAAAAAGTTACAAGTAGGAAATGTTCCTTTGGTCTTCCTGATTTGACTGAAAAGCCACCAGTGGGACAAACTCTGCCTTTGTCTGCAGTTTACACAGGAAAAAAATGGTACAAAGGTATATGAAAAACAAAATAGAACATTTCAGAGAAGCAAAGTGAATTTCAAACAGCTCAAAATCAATATTATTTCCCAACTGTGAACAATTATTTATAACCCAAGTAAGAAAAGACTTCCACTGGAAAGCCTGCAGCAAGTTATTATTACATTAACACTTAAGAGCAGACTGTCATAATTGATTTATCTTGTCAGAAATCAGGATGACTGAGTAGCTTCCTTAAATGACAGATTGAACTCCATTCACTGTCATAAACTGAACTAATGACTATGAAGAAGTGGAAAATTTATTTCTGAGGAACTCTTAAGAGGGAAGAAGGTTTTTAAACTTCCTGGAACTATCAGCACTGCAAGCCTTGACACAATACAGTGAACTTGCTCTAACACAGTATCCCACAATAAGAAGTTCCTTTTGACAGTCTTTTTAACATACTTGCATTCCTGTCTGATCCATACACCACATATTCAGTGAGGTGTTGGAATTGTTTTTTCAGTTATGCTTAATAAAACTACAATAATGCGGTTTTTGTTCCTTAGTGTCTACATCTGACTCTTCAGAGATAAGGCCAGTATTAATACAATCAGTTTATACTGCCTACAAAATCCGAAATACTTACAATAACAGTAGTAGTGCAGGGAGGACAACCACAGGACTGCTGATGTAAGTAATCACTGTGTTGAACCATGTGGGAAAATCATTCTGAATCGTTTCAGAAACAATATCATATATTTTTTCTTGACCACTATAAGAGGTGTGGGAGGGAAAAAAGGTAAAATTAAGTTGTAAGGAATTCTGAGTATATTTGTTAAGCAGTGTTGTACAGAATAAAAAGTAAGCTGGGAGGGTGCTTGAATTGAGACACAAGACAGTGATGTTTGGTAGATTACTCAGTGGCAGATTGCATTATGTAAGTATAAACTAACTAAATTATGTATATAAAGTAAATCAACTCAGAACATTGACATATTCACCTCATTAAAACTTAAGCTATAAAATATTGGTACCAGAAAAGCATTTTCCTATCAACTTTTTTTTATTGACATCTGTAATTTGTGTGTTATGGAATATGATGAGTTGATTGCAAGAGAGGGGAATAAAATCTTTGCAATTTTCAGTAGTCCATTATACCTTACCTGAAGGGGCCGCAGCTTAAGGATGGTTTATATCGGGCAATAGCAAAAATTGTTGGTAACATGCACAAGAACAACATAAACAGCAACATGGCCAAGTAGAAATTATTGGATCTGCAAGAAGGTGCAAGATGTTTCAGATTATACTAATCAGAGAGAAAACCAGAGGCAACATAAAACACGCAAGCCTGAACCAACTATCCAGTTTAAGATCAACATGTCTGAAAGATTAAAATCATTCTGCTATATTTAGAAAGTCTGAATAGAGCTAGTTTAAACAGACTCTTAATGATCAAAATTCTATTTGCACTGCCTTCCAGATACCACTTATGCAGCCAGAGAACTGGTTACTGCACCCTTTGATAAAAGCTGCCCTTACTGCCCAGTTGTGTTATTAAGAATAATGTGTGATTATTAAGAATTAAAGATGCCCAAAATTATTTCCATTTTGAATAAACAATTAAGATATTCATCTTGATAAAAGAAAAACAAGGAAATGTGTTGTGCAGTGCAACAGACAAAAGCAGGTATTGGACAGCTTGTAAAGAGAGAAACATCAAGAAACAGGACTTGTAACAGTTAACACACGCAGGTTATTGTGCTCTTTCTGATTTGTATGGAAATAAAGCACTTATGTTAGGCCATAATAGCTGTCTAGGAATATTCGCTGACATATTTTTTATTTTTTGCACATCTTCAACTACCCTGCTTCACAAATCCTACAGTTTCTCAGTAGCTATGTTATTTTCCATAGACCTTTGCTACCGTGTTAGTGCGAAATTTTATTGTCAACTTTTAGAGCTAAAATCTCCTTTAATTTTCTTCATATTGACAAAAGACCTTTCCATTGTCTGCATTTGATTTTTTCCTTATCTTTCGTTCTCATTTTGACTCACCGAGATGCTCTGAAAACCTGCTGGTGTGGTACATTGCACGTCAGCACAGCCCAGCTCCTGAGGTACATGAGTCCAATCAACTTGAGTACATTGAATGCTGGTAAGCAAGGTGAAAAGAAAGCTCCCATCCTGGAAAAATCATGTCATGACAGTGCTCACATGTTGCCAGAAGCCATTTTCATAGTAATAGAATATACTTTAAAAAACCCCAAACCCCTCAACAGGTAAACAGATTAATAGCTCACTATTAACAGATGATCTCTTCATATAAAAGACTACACTGCCAATATCCTACTTAAATAGGTTTCATTTAAGTAATCATTTTGACCTAGCAATCACACAAAGGACAGGAAAAATCACTTAAGGGCTACATACCAGATCATTCCTTGGTTGTACACCAAATGCAATACATTCTCTGCAATTTTGAATTCTCCATATTCTGGCTACAAGAAACACAGTGTAAGATGAATACCTTTGTCTTAATCTTGTTTTCAGACCATTTATTGGATAATTTGACTGAATCAGTTTGCAGACATAGCCTGAAACACCCAAATCAAAACCCAGCTCAAATACCAACTTCTGTCAGGCAGTGGGAACACAGCTAAACCTACTCTGCAGCCAGGGATTCAATGAACTAATTCCTCTCTAGTTTACTGCACATCTTTAAGCATAAAGAACAGTCCTCAGCTTTTCATGCCAACAGCTTCTTGCTAACCAAGTATTACCCACTGTAATTTTCTTAAAGGGCTGTGTGCTGTTGGTTACTGTTTCTCGGACCACTATCTATGTTACAGCTGCAGAAAAGAGGATGTGGGGAACAACTACATGCCCTCTGTGTCTCCTTAGACTGTGGGAACTGCTCTATGATGTTATTTTGTGAAAAACAAAAATTTTTGCACCAGAGCTATGTGAGTAGGCTTGAGAAAAACATTAAATCTCAACATTTTTCCTGTGCCCTCCAATTACAACTCAGTTTGAGCTGTGCCTTTATAGATGTGAGCTACCAAGAAATTATTCATCTGTGGAAAGACTTTAAGGACATTTAGTACTGGGGGAAGGAGCCTACCTATCTTCAGCATCTTAGCATGATAAAATAAGGACTGTACTTACAAACTTGCTTTCTAGATCCCAGCACCAGCAATCACTCAAGTATCGGACACACAGTCCACGGAAAAAATCAATTAGCAGGATGCTTGCAACTGTGAAAATCATGTCGATAATTGAAAGCTTGAGCATCTCCTGAAATACATGTTGTTCACACATACTGAGTCATTCTGAAAGCAAATGGACTGCATATGACTCTTTTGCATTTGTACTTGTATTTTTGGCCTAAGGTTAGTATTCTGATAAAATATGAATTGAATATATAAATAACTTCCTTTTAAGCTTTTCCTGTTTGACTTTTCCCTTACTTGTCTTTGTTCTGTTAAAGAGAATAAATATAATCAAACTTCCAGGGTGCCTTTTATTGCTTGCAGCAATAAAATTCTGGTCATGATGGTATCAAACTTTCTTTTTAATGACTTTCTTTTTAATATTCTAAAAATGTATCTGGCTAAACTGAAATGTTTTTTTTTTTATATTGCACCCAATCGTTTATTAAGCTGACTCTTGTAATATGTATTTGCAAAGTGCTTCACAACGAGAAAAATCTTATTATTCAGACAAACCCACAACCCAATGGCATAGGATCATCAAACCATAAAAGATAGTTATTTAGGGCTTACAAAAGAATGGAGTTATCCTATATTTAATCGAGCTTTAAAAATATACAATTAAATAGGAAAAATTCAGTTCCATAGGACATTTCAGTTCTCTAGGCCACTCTGGGGAAAAAAGCAAACATTCAAACCCCCCTATTTTCTTTGAGACTATGCTAAAGGGAGAGGGATATACAAGAATAGAAGTCAGGCTAGGAGGGGTCTTTTGCTCCCAACAAGACCTTTAATATACCTCACTCTAGAACAAAAGCTTAACAAGTCAGAAGCACACTAATAGCATTCTTAATCCAGTGGCCTAGACGTGAGTGTGACACTGACAGAGACCAAAGTCTTAAATGGATCAGTGACATCCTTTGCATTTTTGTGGTTAAAATTTCTCTCTGAATCTATTAGTGCCCCTGGAAGTCATGAGTAATGTATCCTTCACAGGTAGGGAAGAAAAAGGTGTCATAATATCTGCAGATATCCTGCACCCCAACTGTGGGAACATGGCACTGCCATCCAACTGTCGCCATTCCTACAAACTGATGGCATTTTGAAACATTTTGTTGTTCTCTCTCCCTCTGAAAAAGTGAAGAGCACTTGATTCTCTAGAGGTTTATTGAGGCAGAATGAATAGAGACTTCACATACTCTACACATAACCAAGAGCACAATCTCATGCTTGTTTCAGGTCTGCATCTCCATCTTTTGAGGCAGGAATCTGAATCTGCACAGAGTACATGTTGCTGCTCATATGTCTTTATAGTCTTATTTCTCTTGTTCAAAGGATGTACCCTGTTAAAATAGGAATCTATATCACAGATCTGTATAGATCTGCCTGTGCAGAGCTGAAGACAGAGACCAAAGCCTGGCAAAAGAACATTTGAACAACACTAAACATACTGTTGATATTGAACAAAACCCAAAGCTTGTATCTGTGGCCATATGATTTTGCAGAGTCTTTACTCTTTCTACACTATCCTTAGCTAAATTCTGGAACTTATGAAAAGTTCTAAAATTAAACACAGCACATGATTTTAATTTTTTGTCAAATGTGGATTGAGTGGAGTAACTTGATGACATAATAAAACAATTACTTACTTGACCAACATATGTCTCCCAGCACTGATCCTGTGGGTTCTGGGTGTTAAAGGAAATTGTTTGGTTAACCAGTGAATCAGACACTGTCAGGCCTTGGGTGTGATGCTCTTCCGATGTGACATAGCCATTTCTCTTAATTTGTACATTAGGAATGGTTAAATTGTCATTCTGAGAAAGAGTTTTGGTTGCTAAGGAGGTGGTAGAATTGCTTGCATTGTTGTTCACATCAGAATCCTGAAATAATAAATGTCCCAAAAGTTACTTTTTAACCGTACATAGGTGCAGATGTCTGTACCTTCTATAGCATACACACACACACACAGACATTTCTTAATATATTTTCCAGCAGTTAGGCAAATGTTAAACAGCTCTCAATGGACAGAGTCAGATGGAACACCGAAGGGCAGGACTTAAAGCTGATTTAGGTAGGTGGAAATATTTGACCTACAGTGATGAGGTTTTTTGTTCAATAGTTCAGTAATGCACAGAAATCTATTTATCTTGTTCTATCAGCAATCAAATGGATCCAGTTATGCTTAAACACTAATTTAAAAGACCCTATAAGTAGTTGTAAATAAACATTACTATCTAAACTTAACTCTACAATCCTATCAAATGATAATATTTTAATCAATTTCAAATGAATTTTCATCTGATTTCATATATTTTACAATAAACAGAATTCTGTCTATGAAGTCTACTAGCTTTACACATCAGAAAACATCAAGTTAAACTTACAGTAACACTCATACTGTCCACTTTATCCAGGAGAGCAATGATTAAACTGTAGAGGTTTCCCAGGTATAGGACAAGAACCCTGAAAAGAAAATAAAATAGAGGTTACCAGCATTGGTAACCACTGACTTCTCATATGTTCTCTGGTTTGGCTATACTAAAACATGCAACCAGAACACACCTCTCCTTTCCACCTTTCCTCCCCACATGTTTTCTACACTGAATAATGCCCATACCTGGCAAGCTGGAAGCGAAGAGTGGTCCTTGGGTGATACATCTCTAGAGCTGCCACCAGTTCAAAAGCAGAGGGTGCAATCATTGTGATCAGTGACACAACTACGCTGACCTGTGGAACACAAACATGCAGCATTTTTGTAGCATATGATGAAGATCTTCTGTGGAATCTTGAGTGATGATTGAAATACTGCTGAGGCACTTGCTTTGGTGATTGCTTGTCTTGGAGAAGATGCTTTAAAAAGTCATTATTGACATTAGTAATAACAATAGTTATGATCCAAAATTATAGATCTGGAATACCACTCAGGAGTCTTTACTCCAGATATTGTAGCTTCAAAGTTCTACTTTATTAATTGAAATTAAAACTTAACATATAGGAAATATGACACTAGCATCTTCCTCTGAAATGGGTGAGCGGCTTCTTCATACTTATTTACTTCCTACTCTCTGCTGAATGGAAATATTCACAGGACATTCACTATGCCCTGATACTGAATCAATCACTGTTATCAAAGTCAATTCCTTTCTAGTCCATTAGCCCAGTGGTTGCTCAGTTCACTCCCGGGTGTAAAAGTAGATTTATAAGTGACAGGAGAAATTAAGCTTTGTGCTCACAAAACAGGGACCTGCTAGAACTGCAGTCTCTGTAAAATGAGGAGCTGCACCCCCCCTGCCCAGTTCAGCTGCACTAACCCCTGGCTGCAGAGCCGAGGGAGCACAGGCGCCGAGGCAGATCCAGGTCTGCCCACTCATTCCTCATTCCTCCTGGCTTATCTCTTGCTATTTACACCTCTGTGCACAATATTGCTACACAAAGCACCCAGCCAGCAGTCCTGCTTCTAATACAGAGGTGGCATAAAGACAGTGTACCTCATTTTTTTCCCAAAGAGTCAATTCCTTTTTGGTGCGCTCTAACCTTTGGGATCGATCCACGACAAAGTAGATGATGTAAATACTTCCAGCAAGGGAGAGAAGCACGAGAATGTTTGCAATAATTCTTAAGCTTATGGTCACTGCCCTAGGAAGAAAAGAAAGATACAACGGATACAGCAGGTTGTCTTATGACACCAGGGGTCATTTCTAACAGGTTTTAGAAGTACAAGACAAGCAGATTAGCACTGATATCTGCATCGAAACAGTGCTTTGAAACAGTATCTCTTATCTTATATACATACAAGTTTTTGCTTTTCTTCTTTTCCTGCTCTTCCAATATAGCTTCCTTGAAAGAAACACAACATTATCATTTAAATAAGGTTCAGCAAAAATAATGCACATCTCTTTCACAGATATTAAAATACTAATAAAAAAAAAAATCATATCCTGGAGGTACAAGCAGATAAATACCACTGTCCTCATTGATTTGTAACACTGATATGTGGTATTAAAAAGTGATGGAGATTTCTGAGAAGCAAATACACAGTAAGCAGATACTCAGGCACTTTCAGTCATGCATATTCAAAGAGATATAACCAGAGGGTTACACTTCCAGATTTTTTGGCAGGATGTGCTTTTAAAATCTGAGTGCCACTAATACAATGACAAAAGTTATCCCTAGTCATTGAAATAACTAAATATCATAGCTTATTAATTTACCCTTGGCACAATTTGAGGTAATGTTTGTTCAATGATAATACACCACATTTGGGAAATTAATTATTTTGATAAAACCACATGCAAAACATTTGTATTTTTAACAGTTTCCTAATATTGAGAGACCTATAAGAGGTCCCTTCATTTGTTATGGAGAGATGAAATAAACCATACAATCATAGAATATCTCAAGTTGGAAAGGACCCATAAAGACCAGTGAGGCCAACTCCCTGATACCCAGAGGAATACTTAAAACTGAACCATTTGACTAAAAGCATCATCCAGATGCTCCTTGTACTCTGACAGGGTTGATGCCATGACCACTTCCCTGGGGAGCCTGATTAATAGCTGATAAAAGAAAGAAGAAAGAACAATAAATTGTGTGCAGGAATTTATAAACCAAAGAGAGAGATAAAAAAATTATTGTGATGTAAAAAAGCATCTTGTAAAATATGAGCTGTGTTTTGCTTCTCTACATGGATTCTCTGAGGCATAAAACACTTCCTTTGCATAAAAACAATTATACATTCTATAAATTTGTTTATTTTCCTGCCAAGTCAATTGTTAACATTAATTTGATTCCAACACTCAAAGAAATTTCATCACTAGCAAATTTACTTCTAGTTATCTAACTTCTTGTCACACATACAGGGGCATTAAATCAAACTCTCCCGAGGAAGGACACAATGGCCTTGGCAGAATGTCAGCAAATATGATGTGCCTGCAATACCACACAGATGTGATACCAGCCCTCCCCTAGGCAAATAGATCTGTAAATAAATACAAAAAACCAATAGGAAGTGCAAGGGGATGACAGGAAATACTTACATGGCTTACAGATTAACAAGGAAATCAACTTGAAATAATTCGAAGGTCAGTTGCTCACCCTGATGCTGTTGACTATGGCAGCAGCTTTGCTCTCTGCAGCCTCAGGGTTTCCTATCAAATAGTCCCAAGCACAGAACAGTCTCCAGCAGAAAGTATAATTTTCATCAGAGGCACTTGCTAAACTCATTCTCGAGTTCTTTGCCATTCTGTAAAAAATAACATGTTTAACTGCTTCTAGTGCACGAAGATGGTAATGAAGGAAGACACTGGTTTAGTTCATGGTTTTCAGATGTTTGCACATTTAGAGCTACCAAAGATTTGCTGAAATTAGTATCACTGTTGGCAGCTTTCTGAAGAACATAAAACAGGGTGAGGTGCAGCTCATGAACTTTACATCTAGTGAGAAATGACTCACTGTGGAAGGGCATTTCAATATTTACAGTCTTTATAACTGACAAATAAAGCAAATAAATCTCACTAGAACTGTAGACTTACACCTATTTCAGTTTTACAGCCTCTAGGTAGGATCCACCTGGAAGATACCATCACTAAGATCACTGCTACAGGAATTAAATCTAGTTTGGCATAACTAGTGATTGTTCACAAGATCTGTTTGTTTGCTGTATTATGTTTTAACCCTCAAAATATATGTTATTTTCAAATAGAAACCCAGTGCCACTTTACAGATGTTGGGAAGAAGAAAGAAAACCTCTCCTACTCATGTCAGGTGAGCAAGGTGGCAGAATACTGCAAAGCATAGGAAATGAAATGAAGATTAATATCTTGTGAAAGAAAGGGCATCTGAAAGGACAGCATCAAAGGGGAGCTGTACACAGCTAAGCAAAGAGTCACTGAGCTGAGCCAGAAGAAGAAGAGCTGATCGTATCTAGAAACTGCAGATGTGTAGATAAGTGTCAAATATACCAGTGACCCTTGGCACAAACTAACAGGTAGAATAAAAATAAATGAAAAGGGAAGGTGTGACCTCAAAACTGAGAGTTATTAGAGACAGCACTAAAAACATCCCTGGACTGCACTGTGCCAGATATATAGGTATTCAGAAGGGAAGAGAAAGCAAATCAGGAGAGAATAGAGTGACCTCGCCCCTTCTCCAAGCATTGCACATTCCTGGATTTATGGTCAGCACTGGCAGTCTTGCTCTCTCTAAGTAACTCCTACTCCTGGCCCTTCCAAAGCAAAGAAATTAGGCTTACATTCCAATGGGATGCCACGTACCCACTAAAGCAATGCGAATCATATTGCACCTATGGAACTTTTATATTTGTATTTCAATAGAGGGGAATAATAATAATGCTGAAAGCACTACTCTTCAAATATAAATTTCTGTCATAGCAATATTTATAATAGAAAAGAGGAGAAGAGAAAGGACTTCCACAGGTGTTGGGCCTTAAACTGCACAAACACAAAGCACACAGATCTGTGCTGCCTCCTTTTATAGGCTGGGAAATGGAACAGAGAGTGAAGATTATAGCAAGATAAAGGGCAATCTAGAGTTGAACTCAGTGTGCCTCCCTGATACTCGCAGAGTTGAGTATCTTAATAGAACTACACAGAATAAATACAGAGGAAGTGGAGTAAATACCATTGCTGATTGCCTGAACACACAAGTTTATGAACAGCAGTAAACGAGCAGTCTTACTTTTTCAGAAGGATGATGAAGCTGTAAGCAAACACAGCCATTCCAACAAGGAAGTAGGCAAGAGGCAGCCTGTATCCAGCTTTCCCAATCTTCCTGTCACGACCATAATAGCCATAAAACAGAACAGAGTACTGGAGGTAGCCCTGCAAAGACCAGAGCCCATCAGTAAGAGCAGTAACCAACAATTACAACAGAACAGTGACAGCAAAATAATAAGGAGTGGTTTGAGTCTTGCCCCGAGTGACCAGATGGTGTCCAGGTCTTGAGCAGATGCAATGTGCTCCTTGGGAATGGTCTTGCTGACCGTGCTGCCAAACGGGGCTCCGGCCAGGAGCTGCGGGAGAGAGAGGAGGACTCAGGAGATGGGGAACAGAGGGAAGGACTCAGGAGATGGGGAACAGAGAGAAGGACTCAGGAGATGGGGAACGGAGGGAAGGACTCAGGAGATGGGGAACAGAGGGAAGGACTCAGGAATTGGGGAACAGAGAGAAGGACTCAGGAGATGGGGAACAGAGGGAAGGACTCAGGAGATGGGGAACAGAGAGGAGGTCTCAGGAGCTGCACAAGCCTGTCAGAGTCAGGGCTTGCACAGTGGAAACCATCAAGAGCTGCCAACATGGGTGGTACTCTCAGGGTAGCAAATATTGTGTCAGCACTGCACCAGCTTTAAAAGCCATGCTTTTAATGGGAGCATTTTTAAATTAAATGGGGCAGTGTTTGATCTCAAAATGGTATTTCAAGATTAAATTTACTTTTCCTTAAAATTTAAAAAATGAAAGTGAATACCTTTTTTTGTGGTTTACTTTTTATTTATTTGAGGGGTATTTACTTTTTTTTTAACTTCACACAGTGAAAAATAATATCAGTTAATCCCATATTTTCTGATAACATTATTAAGGCACAGGGTAGGCGAGGCAAAATAATGTTTATGAATAATTTAACAAAATTAACAAATTGCCTTACTCATATGCAAGAACTAAACAAAGTTGTGGTTGTTCAGAACCTCTAGAAAATGCTTTCTAATGGACAATAATCCAGAGTCTGGAGAGGGATGCTCTGTTTTTCTCCCTGTAAATGACACTAACAGGACTTGAATGTACTCAACACCTACTATGTCTTTTAAAAATGGGTTCTCTATTTTAGTAATCAGATAAAAACATATTCTCTAAAAGCATTAGTACCATGTTGACAAAATACCATCTCTAACACTAATAGCAAAAATCTGTTATCCTTTGGCAGAGAAAACCCTCTTAATAGGGGAATTTATTTCAAATAATTCATTTTACATTGTACATTTCCAACTGATGCATGACTTCGAGTGTGATGTTTTTTCCATTCAGAAAGGAAAGTGCAACAGTAAGTGTTTCTCTGTAAATATTAACAGTGTGTTCTTACCTCTGGTAGGACAACAAATGCTCCTGTCATTATGGTAAGGACAATATTGATTCCAAAGAGCCACCTCAAGAAGATGAAATAAGAGGCAACTCCAGACCCAAAATGACCTTAAACCACAAAAAAACAGTTACCTGACCTGCACAGTCTATAAAAGCTCATATCATTTATCCATGAAGTATTATCTGAAGAACAGGCCAAAAGAAAGACCTCTCTTACACAGGATATTCAGCAAACTAGAGAATTCTTTCATTTGCAGAACTCCAGTGGGACAAAATTGACTTTTTCAAAAGTTAACCCCCAACTAAGACCATGAATGAGAACTGTGCAGTTTCTGAGGCACCAGGAAAAGATGAAAAAGCAAAGTTTTAAAGAATTCACTGCTGAAAATATGCATTTAACTCCCACCCAAATATTATTTAATTGAGTACATTTAAAAAATACAGCATAAGACTCAGCATTTTAGCAAGTGTTTAACTATTAAATACCATTAAATCCTTATACTTACTCTCAATTTTCTTTATTCTCATTTCCCAAGGAATAAAGATTACCACAAAATTATATGCAAGTCGAATAAACTTCCTCCAAAGCTGAGAAAAAAGCAGAGAAATATGAGACTTCTCCACATGAAAAAAAAAAAAATTAAGTGCTGAGTATTTTGCTCATGTCTTATCTTTTATCACAAGGATTGTTACACACATTGACGACTAAGGTCTTACTGGGATCATAATGCCTCAGACAAAATTTTCTTAGAGGAAAAATGAACTTCTTTTTTTCAACAGCAGCAAATTCAACTGCTGTATTCTCAACTCTATGTATTGCAACCAACACCTGCAGAAATCCTCTGGTTATATTTTGTAGAGTCTTTATTCAACTTCCCTTTTTTTGCATGGTCAGAGGATCTTCCTGCACACACTGGGGTGTGCATATACACATGGGAGAAAAAGTAAAATCCACCTCTGCAAAAGTGAGAGCAGTTTTTGAGTTAGAGCTATAACTTTACAGTATCAACAGAAAAAAAAAAAAATTGTATTCCAGGCATTATAAAGTATTTTTACTACAGCTAGATATTAAAACCCCATATATATTTTAGGGATTTTAGGGATTTTTAATAGCAGTGTCAATATTATATCATGTAATTTAATCTCCTAAAATTAAAGAGGAGTAAACAACATTTTAATTACTGAAAATATAATCAATCTCTTTGGCCAAAGTTAATTAATATTTATGGTGATATGGACATTTATTTGCATGAATGGGAAGTATTTTAATTAAAGAAATTGTAGATGCTGGGAACTGTTTCTGGAATTGCAACTTTCAGTTGAAAACAGGGTTCACACAGTGGTGAGAAAGCTTGTGCCAGCTGCACTACAGATTTATAAAGAATACCTATGTGTTCACAGTAAAGTATTATTTGCTAAATTTATAATTTGATAGCTATCATCTCTTTTCCTCCCTACTATGTACCTGAATAGATAATTTATACTCTTAGAAGCCAGAGTATGGGCATCTGGCTTTAACTGGAAACAAACAAACAAACAAAACCAACAAAAACAAACAAAAAACTACAAAGCAAGTGTAAAACAATTGAATTGAAAAAAGAAATTTGCCTTCAGTGTTAAGATAGTAAAAATAGATTTTAACTTCAATTTTCATAAATAATACCATGAGTGGATTATCCAATCATGAACAATATATATTTTGCGAATTAAAAAAAAAACTTATATACATACATATATGCTTAGCAGCTGCATTTTGTTCTTAGCACACATTCAACTCCTGAGTACTTAATTTTGATGATGCAGTGCTTGTTTTGCTGTGCTACAGTTTTTGTCTCCTTGGTCACCATGCTATTTTCTAAGAAAAGGTGTGGAAAAAAGATCTCTTCCAGCTAAAAAAACAAACCAAAGAAACCCCACAACAAAAAAAGGCAGCTCATTCTGTTGCTGTTGCTGAATTTAGCCCTTATGTAAAGGTTATACCCCCTAATTTGTGCTAAGATAACAGAATTCACATCCCTTCCACATAATGAGTGGTGGTAATTAACTGCTGAATGATATCCCTGTGCTGAATGTCTTCAAGCAAATACAATAGCGGCAACTAGATTAGACACAAACTTTTATTCACTGTGAATTCTAAGATAAAAGCTTCTGGTTTTCTGTAGGGAGAATGATATGAACAAGTACTGAGCCCAATCTCTGATTTACCGACACCCTGATCTAACACTTCTCTTTCTAGCTAAAGTTCTAGCTCCACCCATATCAAAGGCAAAAAATAGTGTTTAACAGCATTTTAACTTCCACTGCATTTGGCACACATGCAAAGGCAGAACAAGGACAACTTACTCCTTCTACACTGGAAAATGTACATTGCTTCTGGGGGCCAGCACCACAGAGCACCAGATACGTGTGCAGTTCTTCACTTGTTTACATGAATAAAATGCATGGTGTTCTATTGGCCTAACCCTGCCTTTTTGAATTAATATAAATTAGTAATTTAATGTCTACTTGTTATGATAACAAAAATAATCTTGACTGCTTAGTTGACTAAAAAACTCTTCTGTTGGTTGCTTATTAAGTACAATTTCCTGCATATTATAAATTTCCAGAAAAAAGCCAGAGTCTATTTTTGGTGGTGTAAATAGATTTGCTAAGATTTGATTCAAATTCTCTGAGTATTTTGCAAGCAAAACCCCTTTAAGAATGCATTTAACATAAGCCATTGTAGGATTGTCTTCCAAACTAAAAGCTAGACACATTTTTCATACTAATCTATTGAACTGTGGTCCCAGTTTATTGAAACAGCTCTTCAGAGAATACTGCATCATGTTGTTGTTATCCCATTCTCATCATCCCTTCTAGCAGGTATCAATATTTGTAGGCTATCTGAAAAGAGAGCTTATACTGCATTAACAGAAGGACATTCATCCCTCAACACATGTAATTAGTCTGCAAAAATGTAATTACTAAAATTACAATGGAAAAAAAAAAAAGAAGGAAAAAGAATTACAAATAAGCTTTTAACTGCTTTATAGTCCCTGTACAGTGCCAAGCAGGAGTATCAGGAGTGCATAGCAAGCACATGCTTCTCTGCATCAGAACTGCAAATGGCTATTGGTAGGAATGAGAGATTTCAGACAAAGCAGCCATACCTCTGCCCCAGCAGCCTGGTAACCTCTCGTTCTGGTGAGTCTCCCCTCGTACTTCAGCACGATCTCCTTCGCCTGCCTGCAGGAGTGGGGAGGTTCAGTCTCTACGCTGATCCCGTTGCTCAGGTCTCTTACTCTGCACCAGCAGCAACTACCAAAGCGGTCAAATGCTCTGAAATACAGCCATGGGCTGTCCCACCATCAGCCCCTAATCCAGGCAATGCTTTTTTTCTCTGACTGTTGACCTCTTTACTGATACTTTAAAACCACTCAGACTTGTCTGAGAGAACTCAGCATTCAAGAGTTTGGCTGCAAGGAGAGTTTTCTGTTCCTCTAATTTATTTCTCTGTCCTTTTGTTTCAACGACTTTCTTTTAAAATAGTAGAACCCAAATGAGTAAAATAGCAAAATCCCCTTTACAGTCTGGTAATCTCCTGTGGATACTGACACCTCTTCTTCAGGTATGGAGTAGCTCTCTTGTGAGATGCAAAGAGGTGCATGTTAATTTGGTCATACACAGTCTTTGACCTCAGCAGAAGGTGGATTGGGACCACCAAGATCTGATCAACAGGAACATGAAAGCAGCAAGTCACAAACTCTGCCCGTGAGAGAAAAACCTCTCTTTGCTTCCCAGATTCACAAGGGCTCTACTGCTGGTAGGGATTCCTCATGGCTACATTGCCATCTGAGCATCATACAGGTTTTGAGAGAAAATGCCAGGTGAAAAGGGCAAAAAACCCCCAAGCCTCATACAGATCGTGAGATGAAAGACTTGACACAGTTTAGACAGGTGGGCCAGAGTTAGCCACGTGCTCTTTCATTGTAAATTTGGAATTATAATAATTAAAATCCTAAACTGTGAAACATGTTATTACTACACTTGCCGTATCTTTTACACCTACAAGTGTCCAGTATTTAGTGCATTTACAATATGTTGCCTGAAGACATGACCAGTTTATGTTCTTATACCATACAATTACCTTACAAAGGCAGGCAGGTTCTCCTTTTTGGGACACAGTGAAACAATTGAACTTAAAAACATATTCTGAAGCATTACCAACAGCCTTCCTTTAGACCACTGAATAGCTGACACTCTTTTTTAGTAATAGCCAAAGCATGATTTCTTACTCTCTTTTTTGCTGTGACTCTCTGAAGGCACTGTAGACAACTTCACTTACAGACAGTCCACGCAGAGGCTGCTGCCTTCAGCCAGCTCTCAGATCTTCCCAGAGCATCCTCATGGAACACTTTCCTAGCAGCTTTTAACCATTCCTGTGCACAAACCCTCCCATCTTACACGGAGAACCTCCGGAGGCTGGAAGCTCTGTCACAGTCAGTGAGCCTGAAAAGCTCTGTGCAGGCACCTTTACCTGAGCGCCCTCAGCTTCTGCCTCATCGGCCACGGCCGGCAGCGGATGTTGGACATGATCTCCTTCTGGTACTGGATGTTCTGAAAGATCTGCTCGGGGTCATGGCTCTCAGCCTTCTCTTCACCAACATCATCATCTGAGTTGCTGGCAGCCCAGCACACACCCCACAAGAGGAAAAAGGAGACAAGTTATTTCCGTTCGGATCCCAGCAAAGTGTTGGTTTGCACAGGATCCAACCTATTAGAGCATTGCAAGAACAGGAGCTAGGGAACTCACATGACCTTACCGTTCTGAAGTTGATTAATAACTTGGATGGTTTTTCCATCTCCAGGACATAACTCTTTCCCTCCCCACCACTTGCTGGTCAGTCATGAGTTATCCCCACTCCTGACCATGAATCACAGTCTTTCCAAGCATTTCCAGCCATTCAGCATGTACATCGTGCTAGCAAGACTCTCTGTATATTCTTCTGGAACAAAGGGCTGTCTAAACATTTCCAGAAAGAGCACATAACATTTATTAATCACTCCTATTATTTTGATTTTAATAATGATAAAATATTTTATTGTTAGAACAAGGGGAGCAGGTGATTTAATCATGGTCATTTAATCCTATTCCATGTTGAAGGGCACAGGGGTGTGGGACCCCACATAACGAGAATTACTTGTCCCTGTAAAGGGATTTATGTGCTTTGATGCAGATTTCTGTGGATGATTATCAAATCATCTTTTCTGTTGCTGTCACCACATTTGCTAAGCTACAGCTCTTGCAACTCCCTGTTGGTCTATGAAACAGCAGCAATATTCCTTCTTAGAGAGGCTTAGGTCTAAAAACCTGTGGTGACTGTTTCTCCCTGAATGACATGAGGGTGTCTGAAGTACTGCAGCCAGGAAGTTTCCCAACTGTATTGCTATATACTTGTTGGGAAAGTTCCCTGCCATTTTGCTGAAAAAGCAGCCTTTTAATCACTTAGAAATAAATCACAACCTAAACCATGCCATGGAATAATATCTGGGGGACATACTTGATCAGACCACTAGTCCATTGGTCTGCAGTTCTGTCTCTTCAGTCACAGGGGACATTCAAGGGAAACTTGTAATTACACAGGAAAAGAATAAGAGACTTCTTACTGTGCTAGACCCTAAACTCTTTGGAGTTACTTTGCTTTATGTAGTGTTTGTATTTCAGTATGAAACGTGACTTTGACAAAATGAAAAAAAAACCAAAAAACAAAGAGTTTTGAAATACGTCTTAAAATACGTAGAAGGTTTTTCTTCTCCTGCTCATTTCCTTGCTACTACACTATTACCCAAAACAGGCTACTATTTCCAGGCTCTGACACACACACACTGTCTAAATGAAAGTGAAAAGACAAGATCCCACTGCTGTGCTAGGTAAAGCAGACTCGCCCTTCAGGAGAGGGGAGATGCCTTACCTGTGGGGTGGCTCCTGGTAGGTGTAGGTGCCAGTTTGCCTCTTCACCGTGCGCTGCTTCTTGCAGGGCTTGGCAGCTCTGAGCGCAGGGGAGCCCGGCGCTGCTGCCATGGTGCCAGGTGGGACCCTGCCGTGCTGGGAGGCAGCTTGGAGCTCGCTGCTCAGACGGCTCAGCAGCAGCCAAATGTTATTAAGCAGAGAGCAGCGAGTGCTGCGAGCCCTGCGGAGCAGAGGATCATCGCCTGCTGCTCCAGCCTGGAGAAACTGCCGCTGCCTGACAGTGCCTTAAAGCCGCAGCGCACAGCGGTCCCACCACGGCCTCTCAAAGCCCACATCAAGGTGGGAATAGGAGTTCAAAGGTGGCCCAGCTGCAACCCTGAATTCACAGCCAAATTCCCCTTTTTGGGATGAGGGATGTCCCTCCGAGTGCCATCGCCTGCTCTGGGCTGTGTTTCCAACAAACGCTCTGTAGGTGCTGTTGTTTCTGCTTGAGACAAGGTTCTTCCTTAGGAAGAGCAAGATGGTTTGGTAACAGAGAAACATTCGATGTCATTCTCCCACCCACTGGGTTTGCAATTTTCATGGTGGAGGGTCCCCTGACACCCTTTCTGTGGTCAGCACCAACACAACCTCCCTGTCAGCATCTCTGGGATACTGGGCTTGGTTGCCAGGATAGAATAAACTGCTCCGGGTTCTGCTGGGGCCAGGGAAGTGAATTTCAGTGCTTTTCTCCATCATAGAAGTTACAGATATTCTGGTCCCATTATTAAAACACAGCAAAATAGACCAAAAAATACTTGATATTAATAATTCCTGAGGCCATGATTTGATGCTCAGAAAGTAGGAGTGAAAGGCAGAGTTTGCAGTTTTTTCTTGTTCCTAACTTGGTACTTTCTCTCTTTAATAGCTCTGCACACAGTGAGGCAACAATTTTGATTGCATAAATCAATGGTCTGTTGTAGTTAACTTTTGTTTGCAGCATCTGACAAGAAAGAACATTAAGTTCTTTCTTCTAAATTTCCTGTGAGGAATAGCACAGGCTGCTTTTTCCCTCTGTCCTGAATTAATCTAGAATATTGCCACTTGGTGAGAAGTTTTACATTTTTATTGTCTATTGTCCTAGACTTAGTTAAATATCTAAAGGGCTAAGTAGTCACAAGCCTTATCTTTTGTTACTATATTGAAAGAGTAAGTCCATTTGCAGCAATTCACTTCATTTCTGAGATGACAAGTAAGGACCAGATAAAGATGATTCTGCCTTTCCAAAACGTATCTCACAATAAAGCCCAGAGTTTGCTTGCTGGGCCTGGTTTGAAACCTCCCCAGAAATCTGCAAGTTCCATTAGCACAAAGTAGAAGAGCCCCAGAATGGCAAAGAAATGCCCCTATTCAGAGTTCAGCTGTATTCTGCACCACAGAATTTGTCATATGCACGACTGTTAAAGCCTGCTAAAACCCACTTACTACGTGTGGCTTTTTCTGTGAACTGAACTCTCTAGTCCCAGCTTCACTCTGAGCATTTCTTGAACCCATCTCCTTTAGCCACAAATAGAGACTAAAGGCTCTGGAGTCAGTTTCCAGCTTACCATATGGACTACAAAAATATTTACTTTTATCTGTACTGTGTTTTATTATTTTTCATTTGAAGTCTGTAAAACAGAGGCTTTTAGAGCTTAGACATCTCCATCTTTCTGCACCACTCCTCAATCCACAAACCTCTGAATGGCTTTCCTATTTGGCTTCCAATTCACAGGACAAAAGAAACATCCTACTCCCCTCTCTGTGTCAGAGCATTCATCAAGTGAAAGCAAACAGCCAAAAGGAATGGGTATCGGCCCAGAAGCACATCTCCATTAAAAGTCTTATCACCTCTTCCCAGCTGGGAAAACAAAAGAACTATTCTGGATGCCAGGAACGCCCCTTAGAGCTTTGATGCTCAGAGTACTGCAAACACACCCACATCGCCACTTTTTTTGACATGCCACAAGATACATTTTCAATTATATCATTTAAAAGCAGGAATATGTTAGCTCAAATGTCCTTCCTTGGCTGTAGTTATTTTCCTTTGTATCTTAGACAGCGGCACAGCGCTGGGGCCGGGTTCTGCTGCTCTAACTCATGAGTGTAAGTGCCCCTCTAGTCTGGCCACTCTACCACAGTCCATTAGCTCCTTGCTTCTTCCACTTATGTGCACAAACATTAATCTCATGTTGCAGATAGACATTCACTAAGGAAATGCCCCAGAAGGCAGGTTTAGACACAATAACATCCTGAGTTCCTCAGAGGACATAAGTAAGATCTCCGAAAACTGCAGGAAACACAGCTGTTTCTCCTTTTATATTGCCATTCCTGCCTCATACTTTTCCTTGAGATTTTAGATGTCTTACTTTTCATCTGAAGGAACTACAGTGGAAAGATTAAAATCTACCATCATCTATAGTTCCTAGAGATGACTCTATTTCACAAATAAAGCAGTATCCTTTAATGTGATGGTGTTACAGCACTACCAAAACCATTAAAACACTAACATTACTGATTTACATAGATTTAATTGGCTAGTGTATCTTAACGTGTCAACGAGGCAGAAAAATTTAGTTTCCCTTTGTTAGAAGAAAGCTGAGAGTCTAAAAAAAACAAAAGGACAATTTAAGCCTGACATTTACACAGCTCTAATAGTGCCAGTGCTTCAGGCACATACATCATATGAAGTTACTACCAAACAATAAAAGCACAATGAGCAGCAAGAGACTTATGAATTCCAAGCCCATCTGACAGAAGGATGCAGGGAAAACAGAAAGCAGGCTTCAAGAGTTTAGCCCTGAAGTTGGCACATCCTCTGTTGTCCACGATCTCTGCAATAGCCTCTTCAAAGAACTCAAGCATTAACTCAGATCACAAAGAGAGTTGGTGGTTTTGCTTTTCAACTTGGCCACCAGTTCAGCAACCAGAACACCCAGCTGCCCATTTCAATATGCTCTATTGAATCCAGAAACCTACGTGCGTTTTTTTCAGTCTGAGTGAATACTACAGGGGTTATAGATTTGATTTCAATTGCCATTAACTGGATGTAAAACAGGACATTAGCCTTTTACTGCAAAACTTTCAGCTCTCTGTGCGTAATAGGAAGACTCACATTTGATCCATAGGATCATTTTGCCTTTTCAAACACTTATCCAGGAAAGAGCTGGGCTGGTGAACTCTGCCTACTGAAAATTCAAGGAAACAGCAGGCTTTATTCTTTCCCGTATACTCTATTCCCACAGAGGTACAATTTAAATTTTACCCATCATTCCAGCACTGCAGTTCAACTCGGGACCTTTTCAAAATCTCCCTGCTTGGGAGATTCACAACATCGCTGTTCTCAATTTCAAAGTTAAAAAGTTAAGAAAGGGACAAGTTTTCCAGTAATCTTTTATAAAAAAAAGACAATATTATCCCTCCAGATCCTTAAGTACATAAAACAGAGGGGGTGAAAAGCATTTGGAAACACTGACCAAGACAATTTGTGTATCTTTAAGTAAACTAATTATCAGTAGTACTGCAAACAGTCACAGAGCCCAGTGATAGGAAATGATGTTGTAGAGCATCCAAGTTTGTGTGAAAACATTGAAACTCCTTGTAGCTAGGGGACCTTTGTTTTACAGCTGAAAGAATTAAGATCAAAAGACACTCCAGTTAGATTTCAAATACAGACATTCCATTCTCAAATTGAAATCTCAGTTCACCTGTTTAGTCCCCAGGGTTAACACAGATGTGCAGCTGGACAGAAGAGCAATTTTGGGATTTCCAGGGTAACAATGCCAAAGCCATCGTTTTCAATGACTGAGAATAAAATTGATCTACTGAGCCCTGGTAAATCATTCTCTCCCCTTAAGATTGTTTGGACAGTCTAATATCATACAGTAGGTTCTGCTCTTCAATTTCAGCATGTTCATAACTCTTGCTGACATTTATCACACTTGGATCAAGGGGAAAGCTCTCATTGTAGTTCAATTTTCTTCGTGAATTCACATCCCACATAAAAAAAAATTCCATTTGTAAAGCTCCTCCTGTGCAGTTAACTCATCTTACAGCATCATGAGTGACTATTTTTATTCCTGGAAGAGTATCATGACTATTAAAATACACATTTCTGTGACAGTACAACTCACAAGAGAATATGTTGAAACAATGAAATTTTCAGGAGTGTTTTAGAGACCAATGCTAAGACAGAGGCTAAGGAAAAAAAGCAAGGGAAGCAAAGGGGCTGAAGACAAAGAGAAACAGCCCCATGCCAAGCCAGGCACCCATGGAGGGGCAGAACAGACCTCAGAAAGCTTCTACAGCCAGTTCAGGATGCCCTGGCTTGCAGCATTGCCCTGGCCTGCCTGGCTCACTGTCCCTGGGACTTGTGGCTTTCTACTTCAAGGTGGCAAAAAAGTAATTAGACACCATCAGAAAACTGATTTTTCAAGAATACATAAGCGGCAGCTGCTTCTGCTGTGAGGAAATCAGTATTTTGTGCAGCTTTGTCTACCCAGCAGTATGACGTGCATCCCACAGATGTGTGCATTTCACCAGAGACCTTTTTGAAAGCACTGTAACTAAATTATTTTCCAGACTTACGTGAGTCGTTACAAGCCAGACCTAGGAGTCAGTGAAAATGAGGAAGATAATTTTAGAAAATTTAATAAATAAATAAAAAGTAATAAAAAAGAAATTTCTCATTTTAGAAGAAGAGAGTTCTAGGAACTGACAATGGAATTTAATTTAATAAATAAATAAAAAGTAATAAAAAAGAAATTTCTCATTTTAGAAGAAGAGAGTTCTAGGAACTGACAATGGAATTTAATTTAATAAATAAATAAAAAGTAATAAAAAAGAAATTTCTCATTTTAGAAGAAGAGAGTTCTAGGAACTGACAATGGAATTTAATTTAATAAATAAATAAAAAGTAATAAAAAAGAAATTTCTCATTTTAGAAGAAGAGAGTTCTAGGAACTGACAATGGAAGAAAGTAACTGAACAGTCAGGGCTTTCCAGAATGAAGATACTTGGGACAACTTTGCTACTCAAAAAGCCTGGAAAAGGTGGGATGTGTCTGGAGCAGACTTCCATAAAATTCTATTTCAAATTTCCTTGCTTTTTGTAACATCCACTCAATTTCCCAGGCTAAAATTGCACCCTAATTTTAGAGGGTTAGGCATTGAATAGTAAGATTTAACATAATAGTAACATTTATTGACTAACATCTTCACAGAGGACATGCTCATGAAAAATGGGCAAGGAAATTCAGATGAGCTTAATTCACTGCATAAGGAATGTCAGTAATTCTATTACAACCTAGGAGGTTGTTTAGGTACAAAATACTTAACTCATTAGCAATCAGTAATCATCATTTGTCCAAGGAAAAAGCCACAAATGCAGCTACTCAAATTACTGTCTGCAAAGAGATGAGCTTATTCCTCTTGCTCTCCAGGATATTGCATTGGCACTGTTCTAGGGAAAGCTGGGGGCACCAGGCTGTGGTTACATGATCACCTGAATTCAGCACCTAACACATTTGTTAAAAAAATAGGTCTAGAAACAGATCAAGACACTATGAAGGGGAAACTCAAAGTGTAACAAAACAAAAAAGAAAAGCTTTGGAGACTTCAAAATGTTACACCCTTAGAGAAAACTATTTTTAATATTCTTCACACAAAGACAGTGTGCAAGTGGCTAAATGCTGCAGGAACTCAATGCAAGAAAATTGGATATTTCTTCTTACCCTACCTCAAAGACACACCTCTACAGCTAAGAATAATGCTGTTCAGACTGAAGTTTATTAAAAGTAGGCAAAATGTGTTTAATTTTATACAGTCTCAGAAGCACTGTGGTGCCTGAGCTTATTAAATATCAGATGACCTTGAAAGTGCCTGAGTCACGGGCAGTTCAAGCTGCAACTTAAACAACCATCTTAAATCTTATACATTGTCACGAACTCATTATCTGGACTTTGTACTTTTCTACCACTGAGGGATTTTCACATAAATTACACAGGAAATGAAGCAAAATGCAATTACAGTCTCCAACAGCTCCAAGGCAGATAGATAGCAAAGGCATGCAGCACAGTTCAAGAGTCAGCTTTCAGCAAATGTCACCTATTAGGAGGAATCTAAATGCAGCATATATCACTCAGCCTCCCACTTCTAAATTATATCATTATCTCATCACTAGGATAAGCAGTTATACTGTTACAGAGATTTCAAATAATCAGCTTTTGAACAGATTTCTCAAAGGGACTTTCTATCTTTGCTTTTACACACCACCATTTGGACTTTCACATAAACTAGATAATTCTATTAAACGATATTAAATTGGGTTATCCCAAAGAAAACATCTCTCGTAAGGTTAACCCAGACACTTAATAATCCATTAGCACCCTCGCTTTTTCAACATAACAAATTTTCTCATAATAGCTTTTCAGTCTCCAAAGGAAAAGACACAGCTGTAGAACTTCTGAGTGTTCTGAATTGATGGGATTCAGCTGAACAGTGGGAACACTGCAATGATGAATAAAATCGTATTTTTGCCCCTGCCTTCAGTGGATGTGAAGTCAGCCCCACAGCCTTTGCATTAACTGCTCATAGCCCAGTTCCTAGGAGACCACATGGAACACTTACATCTACAAGGGAGGATCCTTTCTTAACCCATTTTTTAAAGTGAGGATCTTGGACTTCTTGCATTTGGGGGGGCCTTTGTGTGTGCTACCCTCAGTGCAAAAGGATTATAAAAACAATACAAAATGTAGTTCATAAACATTAGGGAAACACTAACAAAATCTTAATACATATATTTCAAATAGTCCTTTCTTTCCAGGAACTCACCATGCAAATACCTTTATCTGCTGCTGAATTATCACTGAGGACATGGACATCAAGGGCTTGAGCCCAAAAGTTACAAGAAAAGCCTCAAATCATATAAGCAGTGAAGAGACTTTCTTAGTTACTGTGGAAATGATCTCCTTCCTGCCAGCACACATTAAACACACGCTGGTTTTTGTAAGTTCATCCATTGTGTTCACTGGTCTCACGGTACGTTTTATTTCCTCTGTAAGTGGAATATTTTGAGAAAGCTCTTTAATAGCCAGCATGGGCTTTGCTAAATTAACCCACCTAAGATTTGAGATGTGCTATGAAGATGCGTATGGGCAGCCTCTAAGGCTCAGCTCGAGCAAAACAGTTTAAATCTTAATAAGAAAATTATGACAAACAACCTATCATTAATATATAGCTTTTCATTATTATTACACAACAAACTTAGTCTGATTTCTTTTTTTCACTCCCATTTCTTGTATTTCCTGCTTATGGTATAAGTATTAAGTTCTCATCACAGTATTTAATTTTCACACTTTTAAAAACTCCATACATTCTTTCAAAGGTTTTAAGATGTGCAGTTCTTTTCACGGTTTAAAAATGGTTGTAAGGTAACACCTAAATGCAGAAAATACATCAACAGAACTAAATCAATTTTTTTTCGGTTTAATTAAATGAGTGCAATCTCTTCACAACTTGTAAATCGTCTTAGCTGTAACTAATACTGATTTGTTTAATTGGATGACTGGTTTAAATGCTTAAAGAATTAAGCTAAACCAACTCCAAGGTAGGAAGTTATTTCATTTAGTCGGTGCAGACCTTAAATTTGTATTGTAATTCAAAGCACATGAAGGGGAACAAGAAAACAGAACCACTGAAAGTACTGGTTTATGGTTTAATTAGTTCTTTCAGGATGTGTACTCATTTTTAAGTAGATAACATATCTATCAGTAGGAAAGAAAAAGTTTTTAAAGTGATATTTGGGAAAGAAAACACAGAAAGGACATCAGTGAAAGTCTTATAAAAAGTCTTACTCTTTATGAGTGAAAGGATTTTCCTTTGAGGCTCCATTTCTATTATCACACAATGAATCTTCTGCCATCACAAACACAGATGTTCCCTTAAGTCTGCACAAATGCCAAAAGCTCTTTGTCTTAACATCCACTCTGGAAGGGCTTCTTTGTTAATGAGGATGTATTAGTAATTTATTAAGTAATGTTCCTGCATCTGCTGCTGGTCCTTAGCCTTTCCCTTCCGTGTGATCCAAGTCAAGCATTGCACAAGATGAGCCTGGAGGAAAGCAAAGAAAATAAAGAGCTTTGTAGGCAGCAGCCCCGTGAGGAAACAGGGTGAGGACAGCACCCTGCTCCTATCTGCAACAGAAATGTGTATGTGTGATGAATTTGGTGCGTCCAGGGGCGATCAGCAGAGTGAGAATCCCTTCCACCTGCATGTGACAGGGGGCTAAGAGTGCATTCCTAATGCTGAAGGTAAACTGGATCTGCTGGCCTGAATTAAAGGCACGGGTAATTAACTTCACCTTTAGATGCTGTTTCCAGACCTGGGCGGGGGTAAAAGCCATTCTTATTACACATATAAGCATAAATCACCATAACGATCGGTGCTTGCAGGAGAACTCAGAGGACTTGCAACATCCCTCTCTGCTGGAGGATCCTGGCGGTCGGGCAGCTTTTGGATTTTTCCCTGCAGAGAGAGCCGAACGCTCCACCGTGTGGCCGCGCTGCTCCCTCGTACACGGGCTGCGTTCACAGTTACCTTTGGTGACGGTGTGGTAAATTTAAATTAACTCTTGGGAAAGAAGCAAAGCATTGAAAAGAAGGTGTTTTCAGCCAAAAAAAACCCCCAAGGAACCACCCTCAAATAAATGCTCTAAAGTCTCATATATCTGGTTTAATTGCAGAGCATAGAATGGCCATGGGAAGCTGAGATAAACCCAAGAGAACTAAAGTCACAGGAAAATGATGTAAAAGTCTAGAAACACTGAAATCCCCATCTGAAGTCCAGACCTGTGTTTGGAACTCAAAGGCCATTCTTTTGAGCTGTTAATAAGGTGTGAGCAATTAATTAGAAAAAAACCCCAACCCTATGTATTACACAAAATGCTCTTATTAACCTTCTTCCTCTCTGAGATATGTAAACTGCACCACTTTTTCACTTAGGGTTGGGGTTTTTTCCTTTACTTTTTAATATCAGAAACATTAAGAATGGAATGTTTTTTCATTTAACCTTTCTGCTTAATTCTTCAGTGAACTTTTTAAGCACTACTTCTTCAATATAGCATAAATATTCAGTGCCACATTAAGTGCTTAATATCTGCGGGTGACTAGCAAAATAAACATTATTGCTATTAACACTTATGAGCAAAAAAATCAAAAAGAAAGGATATTTAGGCTGCCATTTAGAGAAATAACATCTCCTGAAAGGTGAAGTTCTGATAAGTAATTAGATGTTTTTGACACTAAAGAGAGATATCTGGTTCTAATGAGTAATGTTTCCTAGAAATATGACTCCATTGTCTAATTTTCATAAAACGAATTTCTTTCTTCTTGTAATGAATAATAAAATCAATATATTGGATGTACCAGAATGTAAAACAAGCTTGGAGTGCAAAACCTGTGATCTGTCACATTCATATTCCTTTTTGAAGAAGGTAAATAAAACTTACATTTGAAACAGCACTGACATTTCAACTGCCAGAGCATTCTTGTGAAAATTACTTTCTCAGATTATTAGTATAATCCACTGTTTACTTGTGAAATGTCTCCTTGAAATAAAATTAAGAGGTGATGCATTCAATACTGAGTGCTCTGCTCCTCCTGAACACCCAAAGCAGACAAATTCTGTAAAACATAAGTTTTAAGTACCAAGTCTAGACATTTAAATGTTCTGTTTAAGCACAATAAATTAATCTGATTTTCTTGTAACCTGATTTGAAATTTGTAACATGACCTAAAACGAAGAAACGAGATCAATGAGATTAGGAACCTGCACTCTGAGCGAAGAAAAGTCAACAGAATAAATCCACAGACATGCACAGAGACAAAACAACTGGAATCTGAGATGAACGTAGCTAAACAAGATTCTGTCATTTGAGATGACATACACCGATTTCCTGGAACATTTAACATCAATGTGATTTGCTGTAGATCAACTAGAAACCAAGAATACCTGAAAGGAAAAGGTTCAAGTCACTGGATCATAAATCTCCATTTTAGAAGGTAAAAATTCTCAAGCATCCATTCCTGATGATCATATCCTCCCTGTGGCCAGTGCAGCACCTTGCAGGAAATTCCATAGTGGAAAAAAAAGTCAAGGCATGAAAGCAGTGCCTAAAACATTTGTCCCCTGATCTGGGGAAGTGTTTGCAAAATACAACTTGATACAAGTGGGAAATGCAGCAACCACGCAGCAACAGGAAGGACTGGAGGGGCTCAGGTTCCTAATGCTGGAACCCAGGATGCTCTGTCCCATATCCAAACCAGCCTGAAAGGGATCCTTTTGAGACACTGCTATGATAAACAGAGGTTGTCTAAATGTCCAGATCTCAGAATGTGTAAAAGATCATTTAGCAATGAATTTCACTGGTTGTTCATGGGCCATGTGTGTTTTGGCAAATAACATGAGTGACATATAAACAGAAGCTATCAGGTTAGGAAAATTATTGAGAGATTCCCAGGAACAAAAGTTGTAGGGGAAATGTTGAGATGTCCGAACATTTTCTTTTAGTAACAAACATTTTTTAAAACCCAGGTAGCCACATCAATAATTATTACACCTCTGGTACTTACACTTCTATTTAGCTCTCACATCTCATCCCACATCTCAGATCTGGTTAATACTGCTTAATCAATTTATGGTGCTTTTTACACAAACATAGGTGGTTTGGCTGTTTAATCTTTTTCATTACAAGTTCATCTGTTGGGGATAATAGTTTCTGAGTATTTAAATGAGTGCTACAATAAACTGCAATTCCCTGATCAAACAGCATGAAAAGTTTTGGGGTTTTTTAAATCCTTCTCTGTGTACATATTTTTGAAGCACAGCTGACAGAAGAACTTCAGTGGGGGACCAAAGCCAGAGAAACTTAGAAGGCAATAAAGGCTACAGCTTCTGCAGCTACTCAGCTCTTCACAAAGCCCTGACAGCCTTTTGCCATGACCTCCCATACATTTGGAACACAGGCCCTGATCCTCACCAAGAAACCATTTCCACTCTGCCCACCAGATCAAGGAAACCAGGTCATTAAGAAACAAACCTGAGGACTGGAATCCTTCCATTTTCAAGTGGATGTTTGAACATGGCCAGCTCACCTAGGAATGGTGGTGGTGGGCAGCTTGCTGGGGATCTGCAGGAACTTACCCTAAGGAATTCAAAGAAATGATATTCAATGTTATGAGCGTATTTCTACCTGTCTGGGTTAACAGCCTGTGATGCCTTTGTGTCCCAAACTACCAGTGAATCACTGGAAGTAGAAAGGGAATCTTCGCCTGGAATATTTCACAGCACCTGCCTGGTCAAAAGGCTGACTGCTGGCAGCGGGATAAGCGTAGTCAAAAGGCATTAATAGTCCTTAGAGAAGAATCCATGAAGAGAATGGCCTGCATCTCCATCACTTGATCTTCTCAGGACAAATCAGCTTGCTTGTCCCTGCCTTTCTGTAAGCTAAATAAACAAAACCCTCAGGAAAACGACGGCTATTTCCAGTGAAACGAGCAGCCTTTCTTTCACTGACTTGCAGAGCAAAAAACTGCCAAGAAGACATAGAAAGGAAGACAGTCAAACAGATATGAAAAAGGAAATACCGTCCCCAAGTCGAATTTGGCTGGTTGAGTTGGCAGGATGGGATCAGTAAGGGTATAATCAGAGAGAACAGAAAAACAGAAGGCATCGGAGTTGACGGGAGGAAGAAACAGAAATAGATTGTTCAGCCTTGCAGCCCATTGACACCGCTGTCAAACACAGCCAACCCTTCCAAGGCTCTTTTGGGAAGTCGTGTGCTCTGCCAGGACACAATAGATGGAGCTTCAGCACGAAAGGGACCTCCAGCTGCTGTGCCGCCAGTGCCCCCGGCTCTGCAGGCTTACTCCCAGGGTAAGCCTATGAAGACGAGGAAGGGAGAAATCGCCTACCGGTACTTACAGTCACTACTGGCTGGCAGGTGCTGTAGAACTCTGCCCACTCTGCCCCCGAAAACATTCGCTGTGAGGAGGGAGCGAAGCCCAGCGGTGAGCCTTTCCAGGCGGGCTGTGCCGCTGCCCAGCTCAGTGGCCCCGCCGGGCTCCCCGGGGTGACAGGCGCCCTGTCCCCACGAGATGGCTGCAGAGGCTGTGGCATCGCTGTGAGCACGCACAGCCCTCAGATGAAGGGCTCAAAGCACCTCATGCAAGAAGTTACTTCTTTCAGAAATGCAAATCCTAGTCACATTTGTCAAAACGTAATTAAAAAGCATTAAGAAAAAAAGAAATTTAACAATTTGCCTGGTTTTTAGATTTTTTTCCCCCTCCTGTGTTGCATTTTGTTCTGCTCATTTTTTGGTTATATATTCCACACAATTCAAATCATCAGCATCAGATTATTTTTTCCTTCTGCTTTTTTGAAATAAATCTTTTTTTGGAAGTTCTTTTGAAACTTCTACATTTCTGCTTTCTGCAATTAGGCTTTTTGTGTTAATTACACCGATTGTCAAACCTCCCATCTTTCCCATGCTGGGCTGCCATTCACTGCTGGTGCTTGGTCACTACACCACCCATTCCTTTTCATTTTGGATTTTTTGGTAACTGGCCATGCCATGTCCTATCTTGACACCAGCTGAGTTTTAAGCTCTAATTCAGCCAAGGAACATATGCATAATTCTAAACACAAGCTTGAGCAGGAAAGGCTTGGCTGGTCACCCAGCCCTGGAAACGTTGCCCTGACAAGGAAGATCAACAGCACCTAAACAGCAATCTCAGCCAAGGACTCCCACTCCCTCTGAGTGTGAACAGTTGAAATCCAAGTTCTGCCTCATCTGTCTGAAACAGTTTTAGCATGAATACACTTTAGTCCAGGAAAATCTCTATGCGTTTTTCTTAACTGTAATTTTCTGAGGTCTGAAGGATATAGCGTTGATTTTAGCCTAGAAACCTCTTCTGTAACAGATATTAAATGTCAAACAACCCAGAATCCCCTTTTTAGCCTATATCTAACAATACCCTTAGTTTGGAAAGTCCCACAGAGAAAACCTACATATGATTTCTCCAAAATCCATGTTTATTCCCCTCTTGGTTGAAACCTGGCTCTTTGTCAGGTTTCTCTGCTGTTCAGAATTGCTACACCTCTTCAAATCCATTAATTATGCCAAAGTTGAAGCAAAGTTTTAGCCAAACAGTAAACCAAAGCCTACCCATTTCTGCCCAGCCAGGCTTTAGGCATGATTACTTACAGATTTCCTTCCCCTTCTTACCATGCACCCATTTTTCAGACTGATTCTTCTAAAGTTTAAACAAACAATTGATGCCAGCCTCAGCCACAACCTCAGCATAGAAGCCAACATCTTTTGCTGTTGTCAATTTTAATTTTCATCTAGGTCTAACAAAAATCCTATTTTATCCTTTAAATGTACCCAACCATTAACCAATTTTAAAAAAGAAAATAAAAATCTACAATCGCACATATATTTAGTACATTAGGGTTTTTTACATCCTTTTTTGCTGCCCCAAGAGGGAACAAAATTATTCAGTGCCAGACTTCCACAGACCTTGTTCATCAGGAAAAAAAGCTCTGGTCTAAATTTTGACCATGAATAAACCTTCATGGCCTCATCTAAACCCAGTCCCTTAATTTTCATTATTACAGTGTATGCAAAGTCACACAGATATTCCCTTTGGATAAGGCCACAAAGACTTTGTTCTAAGCCCTGAATACGCACATTTAACCTTCTGAAATCAATTCACATAGCCATTACTAGCTGTTGTTTCATGCTTGTGGATTTGAGGCTTGGCTCTTTTTGGAGAGTTGATTGATTAATTTCAACATTGCAAAAGCCTCATTTAGCCAGGGGGACATTTCTGGAGTTCAATTTTCTAACTGAAAACGAACCATAAGAGTACATTAAAATTATCTAATTTTGAACCTCTGAACCTTCTCATGAGAACTTGCGTATGGACATCTTTTACATGTATTTTTTAAAAATACTTTCAGTCATTGTGTTACTGAAATTAGACATGTATATAATTTTCCCCCCTATTTCTTATTATAGAATTTGAAGGGGATTCTCTTGTAGCTTGCTTGCAATTTACAACCTCTAAAAAGTGTGGTAATTAAGACAGAGAATTAAGAGACCCCAAAACAAGGTCCAGAACATACCATGTATAGGCTGAGGTTCTAGAATTGGTTACAAATACATGAGACAAATGCTAAACCAGGCAAAACTGTTTATTTTAGAAAGAAATCATTACTGAAGCAGAAAGGATAGTTAATCACTTTGCTTCTGTTTCCCTGGGAAACTGTTCCATTAATAGAATTTCCCACTAAGAAAAGTTAGCACCTTATTAATATTTTATTTGAAATTAAATCAAATTTTGATCATTTGAAGAAAGTAATGTAATTGCAATTTAATCGCTTTTCCATTTTCCCTTTTAATTTAATTCAATATGTGATAAAGAGTGTGAAAATCAGAGGGGGTGGATTTTTATATCTATACTTCTTAGTTGTGAGAAAAGAGTGGGTAGTAGTAAATATTTGGGGAAACTTTAAATCTTAAAAACAACCAACATAAAAACATGTAACACTTTCATGTGCAATTCACAAATCAGTCTTTGAGGTAAAACAAAGTGTGCTGCAACATTCTAAGACCTTTAAAAGTAGTTATAATTTTTTATCTAGGCTTGGGAACAAAGGAAGTTGCAAAAGAAAGATTTCTCAATAAACACAAAGATATGAAGAAATTGTAGCATCAGATGATGTATGAAAAAAGAGTTACCTCCCCTGCTCAAAAAATTCCTATTTTCTCCCTTTCACAGAAGTTCTGTAATGGTTGACTGTAGAGTTAAAAGAACCTGCTAAGAAACAATTTCATTATATATACATATATATATATATATACATATATAGATGTATAGAGGAAGCATTTTCAAATCAGAAATGAACCCTAAAGTTTTTGGAATGTTTTACATTCTGAAGTAGGATTTCTTTTTCAAATGATGACACATGGATTTTAAATATTAGTAGTCAAATATTATCAAAATATAGTATGAATATAAACATCACCTTTGTATCCCTTTGTTTCAAGCCATTAACTATCTTGCATGTATTTCATTTTTCTAAGTGTGACATTAATATTAATACATATGTATATCAGATAGAATTATGGAAATAACTGGAATAATAAGATTACTATGAAATTGTATGCATTTATACCACTTATATCTGCTGTCTGAAAGGGCTATATCAGATATTCTTAGCAGATTAATCAAGTGCTGTAGGCTTTTCTAGTTATCTCTTTTTCCATATAACTGCTGTAGTCATTACCAGTGACACAACAAAGTAAGTGTTGAACAAAAGGCAACACTTGGGCTGAAAATAGATCTCGTCTAGTTGGAAAAACGCATACATTGAGAGTAATTCCTTCTCAGGATAGAAATGTAAACTGACTTCCAGACAACAGCAGTTGTCTCAGGAATCTCAGTCTTGGGGGAATCCTGGGAGGGCAGTGGTGTTATGGGTGAGGCGTATGGGATGTGCTCTGCAGCAGTTACCTCCTTTTAATGTTGTCTGAGAAGCAACGTCTGTCTCCTCCTCTGACATGGACAGCAGTGCCCTAGAGGTGGTTGACTTAACCAAGAAATATCTGTACATGAAAGAGAAATGCACTCCATCCCTTATTTGGCTAATTAAGCAGAAAACCAATATTAGAAGTTTTGAGAAAATTCAAGACAAATTTAAGCATCTGGTATTTTCCACTCATCTCTTCATTTGGGCTTTCTTGGCACATGAGCTGTATTTTTGGCTGATTTCCACTACAAGCAGAGAAGGGAAGAAGTCAAGAAGTGTCCTCACTTTCCCACCATTCATCCCCACTTTTTTCCAGAGAACCAGAGATAAAGTCAGAGTAATCTCTATGGGCATCCCAAGCATAGTGGGACATCTGACTTTCATCTAAAATATTTATACTATATACAGTTGCAATATTTTTGACATATTTTCCTCTACACATCAAATTACTTGGAGAGTCTTGACGGCTCTTTTGGCAATTCCTTTTCTTGCTGCCTCCTCAGCTATAAAAGGCTGTTTTTCTTGTCAGCCCTAGTTGCATTTGCAAAAAAAAAAACAAAAAAAAACAAAAAACAAAACAAAAAACCCCCCCAAAAAACTAGAAGGAGATTGCCAACAAATCTGCAAAAGAATAAAAATCTTCTCTCTTCCTCTACAAATATTTTCATGTGTCTACATTCTGTACAAATAACTGTATGTTCCCATGTTTAACCAGGAGCTGCAATCATTACTGAAAAAGAAAAATTTCATGGTATTCATCTTCAAAATGATGGTGTTTGAGAAACATTCAGCCTCTTAACAGAGCTTGACTTCACTTTATCAGGAACAAAAGTTTACAACAGCTGATGACCAAAATAAATAAAACCTGTTTCTTGCACAAGAGAAATACAGCTCTTGCACACATTCCCTTTAAAGAGTTCAGCTTCAGTCAAGCAAGACTACAGTGAAATGTAGTTTGGGGTCTCATATTTAACACCAGAAGAAGAAATCACAGCAATATAAATTACAGTTTGATCTCCAACATAGACAGTTTAATAGGCCATGATTTAGCAAAGCATTTAAGCAAATGTTTAAATCCCATTGATTTAAGTGGGATTTAAGTACATGTTAAGTACTTAGTTGAATTGAGGCCATACTGTGAAGGGACTCTTACAACAAGGAAAGCACAGCAGGCTTTAGGGATCTTTATTTACAGCTCAGATGTTTAACTTTGCAAATTTGGCTTAGGAACCTGTATAATGCAAAAAGGAGCCAAGGACAGACTGCAAGAACATTTGGCTGCCCAGGGTCACTTCAGGATAATGCAACATGCCAATATGGGATTTAGTTTCTAAAATACTTTTATCCTGAAATTTACCACGTATAATTTATAATTAAGCTGACTTGCCTTCATGTGTAATTCAGCACTTCTTTGTACATACAGATTTCTGATGCTGCCAAATTTCTTGTTCTCTCATTGATTCTTCTCCCATTTTCCCCTCTCACTTTTAACCCCAGCCTTCTGGTTGCAGGGTGAGGAAGAGGCATATGGCATTTATTGTTTGTCAATCAACTCTCACTGCAGAACTAGAAACATAAAAAGCTCAAAGCAACAAGTGTTTCATCCTGGAACATGAAAATGTGTTTCCCCAAGAGGGGATCAAAACAGATATGTCATTGCACTTAAAGGAGCTCTGCTAAAATGATGTAATTTCTCTCATAGACTGTATCAAAACTGTGTTGTGCCTATATGAACTTTTCAAAATATTGTAGCTGTAACAAAATGTTATATTCACTACGGGGTGACCTTTAATTATTAATCTTTTCTTCTTGACCCCATGTCTTATCTAACTCTTATCTAACTTATCTAACTCTACTGACACTATTGCAGAAGACTGAACTATTTCTATTTATCTTGCAGAGTAGCAGTTTGCTTTTGGGGACATTAATAACTCTTGTTGTCAGTTTTTCTTTTTGGGAATCAGCCTACTTCCGGAGAGGTCTGGGAAGCTTGGCTTCCTTGGTCTGATTACAACAAACAGGAAACAGAACATTTTATCACGTCCAAACACTGCATTTTGCAGGGAAATAAAGACTCAAGGTTTTATGGAATCACCTAATCATATACTAAAACAGATGACTTTTGAGAGAAGTTCTTATTTAGCAGTATACCCTGAGATATATTAGAAACATTCTTGGTACTATTTTTATGGCAGGTCCCAATAACAACATGATCAAATTTTAGACATCTAAAAAAAATCCCTTTAATTTCACTGCTTGGGCACGGCTTATTTCTAATAAACATCTAGTTATATAGATAACACTGTAGAAATCAATAATATTCATAATTCCATAAGTAAACAATAAGGAGGATTTTCTGTTAGTTAAGAAGGATGAGTTATGTTTTCATGGTGTTCAATTTGCTTTGGGGAAAGTATCCTAGCAAAACTAATCCCTGATTTATAAATTCAATTTTCAGATTTGTGCTGAACAAGTTTGTGATAATGCTGCAAGTTAATCTCACCCTTTCCTGACTCCTACCAGGTGGTAAATTTTCAGAAAATCGTTTTTTTATTCCAGAGAAGACACAGAGCTTCATTTACAGTACAGCCACTACAATCAAAGTACGTACAAATATTCACACAGCTCAAAAACATCCGAGTGCAAGGCCAATTTAACTACATGATAAACTGATCTGTCACTGTATGCACTTTTCCAGGTAATTAGACCCTGCTATGGAAGTTGTATCAAGCAGGGAAACCCCTGACCTTTGTGGGTGCCTTTGGAAATGAGCACACAAATCATCAGCTCCACTTGCTCTCACCTAAGTGTGTGCAAAATACTCTAATTCCATTACACAGACTTGGTCCGGATTTCTTAGAACTGTTCTAATCCCAGCTTGAAGCCCAGGACACAGCAGTCTCTGAGCTGAGGCCAAATGCATTTCCAATGATTAGCAGATAAATTAGGGAAATACTGAGCCTATTAAAATGAACATACTCAGGAATGTAATTGGATAGTGAATTAAATCATTCCTTTCACACCAATTAAACCAATAAAACAGGATGATGGTTCATGCTCTGAACGTCTATTACCTGACATTTCATCATACAATCTCTCAGAAAACAAAGAAGAAAGAGTAACTAAGCTTTAGCAACAACATTCAGAACACAATGGCTATTTAAAGAACAGTCGGTGTCTCCACTTTAAATACCTCAAAGTAAATTTTTGCACTACCCAACGAATAAATATTTACAGTGGAAAGAAGCTTAATTTTTCTTCATTCTCAATCATGACAAAACACATTGGTCTCATTTACCTCCTCGGTTGATTCAAATCTTTTTGATAGCAGTATAATGTGGCTACAAAAATCTACATTGGGACAAGATTTAAGTAAACCAAAGAGGATTACTTTATCAGGAAATACACTAGAGACTTCCAATACTTTTTGTTTTCATTTGCAGCTTCTCCAAAAAGTCTAAACTCCCAAGCAGTAGAAAGCAAATAGCTTGTGTAGTACAGTAAAACAGTGATTCTGGGCTGGAGGGGGAAAAATTAACTATTCTAACAAACTTTCTGTTCAGTATATTACTACATTGAGCCAATGCCAGTTTTATTCCAGATTTGTGTTGCAAGCTGTGTGTCTTAGCAAAATAAATGCTGAAGAGGGGCTGTTCTCATTCAGAAAATACAAATCCATATCCAATTTCAATTAACTGAGAAGTAGGAATCTCTGGAATTACTGTAGGTGTGAGAGTCTCGTGCCTGTGGAGTTAAAATACTCTCAGCAGTCACACCCCAAATGTCTTTGGGTTTTGTTTGTTTGAATTCCCATGTAAGAGCTTAATGATTTAAGACAACCCTGTTCTGGAGGGTGAAATGTGGGACTGGTGAGCTCTAATGAGGACAGCTGCACTTGGTTTGAGTCCCGTGAAGAGACTCAGTAAAAAAAATCTCAGGCACTGAGATCTGCCGCTGCCTCCTGTGCTCTGCTCTCCGCAGAGCTGCCAGTGCTGTGAGCAGAGAACTGAAGCAGCATCTGTAGGATGAGCCTTTTCAGAGCACAGGAACCCTGAAGTGCTCGAGCAGATGCTCCACAGGCCTGCCTGAGCCCTGGAAGCCATCCAGCAGTGGAGACATCAGGAGAGATTCATTTCATCTTCTGCTTGAGTATTCTCTGCAGGGTAAAACAGCACTTTTTCACCTCACCCTGGTAAGATTAGACTGTTCCTGGTACCAGAGTTGTTTCAACACAGAGAAAGGCTTCCTTGCAGGTTTCAGAGCAGGCTGACTGCTCTTTGCCTTTCCATGGTTTGTGGCTATCAGTTCATCACCTCGTTGGTACCACTGAGGGCTCCTGGCAGGTCGCTGTCCCAAGGGACAGAGAGCCCTCCAGGCAGTGTCACCACCCCACAGGGTGCTGCACTGAGACATGCATTGGGCCTTACCCAGAGACGAGACTTTTAATGGAATGTGCTGAGAACCCAACTTGGCCTGAGAAATGGGTCAAGGAATCATCCTGGATGAGCAGGGAATTTATTGAAGGAATTACCCAAATGAGACTGGAAAGCTCTAAGCAATGTAATATCTTGTTTATTTTCAGCATCTAGGGGATATATTATCCCTCAGATAAAAACTAAACCCATAGAGGGGAAAGTTATTTGGTAAAATCACCACAATAAATGAGAAAGTCATTGTATTTTCAAAAGCAAAGCTATTTTCAGGCCAACAAAGAGAAGGATTTTGAATTCTCAACTATAAATATTCAAAATATTCCAAGAAGCACTTTGAGAACCACTTAGACAAGGTCAAAAGCACAGGTCTTACAGCTATGCCTGTTTCTGTGACATTGGCATCAGGTGATTTTCTACAATTTTCCATAGAAATCTTTGCCTTGTCCTCCACAGCTCATGACCCATGTAAAGTTACTGAGAAACAATGCCACAGACAACAGTTTTCCCTGCAGCTTTCCTCCATTTTTATAGGTTATACTTTATGGTTTGAATGTACTGAAGCAGACTTAAAAGGCAATTATTTCTTTCAATATTCTACAAGATTTATACCAGAGCTACGATTCTATTACACAGACATTTCTGCTCATCTCAGGGCAACTTGAAGATAACACAGTATGTCCATGTGAATTCCTGCTGATAGTTACTTAAGATTATAAAGCAACTAAATTAAACAACTATCCTTATAATCAAAACCATGAGAATCTCTACAATTAGCTCTTTTTATGTTTTTTTTTTTCCATAATAGAACAGCAAAAGACCAGGAGTCCTCAGACACTAACAAGAATCAAGAACAGAAAATAAGATCAAATATCTTTGTTTTACCAACAATTTCTAGGCTCAGAGACCAGCAAGTCTGTGGAAAAGTCAATACACAGACTTGTGGGCACCATTATATAATTTCCTGTTGCTTTTCCAAGAATCCCATGATCATTTAATGTGGCACTTGCAGGAAATATACAAAAAGGAGTATTGAAGACAGAACTGCAGCAGTATGATGACATCAATACAAATACACACTATCCAGAGATTATTCCAAGAATGTTATTAAAAATAATCAGCTCTACAAATTCTGAGAGCCTAGGATGGGTGTGCCAAAGTACCTCTTTGGAGAGCCATTGCCAGCAGAGTACGAAAGGCACAATCCAATAAATGAGGCCATCCTTTTGATGAAATGCTAAGATTGTTACATTACCAGTACCTGAAGAACCCCCCAGACCCTAAGAGGGCAAAGCAAGTACTGAAATGAGTACAAAACCACATGACTTGAGGTTTCCAGAGGCCTGGGGAGACACCCATTTGTTCAGAGACAGCCAGCACAAAATATTCACAAAATATACAATTTTCCTTTGTGCCAGTTATTGTATGGAGTAACAGCCCAGAGGCCTGACACTTTCACAGTTTTACTTGCATTTAGGCATTGAGGAACAGCACCTCTATCTCACCCCAGCCCCAAGCAGGGGGCTTTAGGAGCCCTTTGTACCAGCCTGGTACTGCAGAAACACCCAGGCCAACAAACCAAGAGGCAGGACCAATATTTGCTGCAGTACAGCAGCAGCAGCAGAAAGCAGGGTGGAAAATCCAGCTCAGGCTGTTTTCGCCAGGGTTTAATTTAACCCTGTGCTAGCACAGTTCAAACTGTGTTAGTGTCAGCTGCTACTCTGAGATTTATTAAAAAAGAGTTTTAATGGCACCTTAAAAGAATTTCCTTTGTTTGGAAGAAAAAAGTACTTGGGTTTGCTAATATTATAACCAAATACACTCTAGACTCCAAAACAGGCTATGTACAGTAGATTTTATTAGAATCAAGTTTTAGCAACTTATTTTTAGTCTATGTCAAGCACTCAGTAGAGGGGAAGAGATCCCCTACCACATATCCAATTAGTAACAATGATCTCACAATTGTATTCCTGCTGCCTGGGACACACGTTACTCATAAAATACTGAGCTCTGAATACTGGCTGAAAACACTGTTACCAAGTGTGAAATAAGGCAGTGGGAGAGAATAGGGAATAATAGTAATAATAATAACAATAAAAAGAAGGACTTCTACAAGTTATAAACCAATAAAAAGGAGTCTGAACATTACAAGGTAGAAAGCAGTAGGTGCTAGAGAAATGCCCACATAGGAAAGGCCTCAGGCTTCTACTTTTCATGCTACCTATCCCAAAGAACTTGGAAATCCCTAGGTTTTCTTTAGTATGTAGTAACTACATACTAAAATATGACAGGATAGATCAGGTACTGCAGTTCCTATCTGATTTTCAGAGAAAGGTGAGAAATTTGTGAAGGGCAACTGTAGGACAAAGAGAACAGTATCAAAACATCTGCATAGGAGGAAGGATAGTCCTTTCAGAATTTTACAATCCACCTGCAAATATACTCTAAACTCTTACTAGCTCCTCTGACAGCCAGAGGTATCTGCAGAGTGCACATCTCCAAGGATTCCCCACGGGCCCTAAGCTCAGCTGCTTTCCAAGAATGTCATTCTGCAACCCCTTAGAAAAAAATTTGCACTACCATGACAGTGCCCTGGCATCTCCCTCCAGCTTTCCCTGTAGTGTGTCACAGTCTGTATAATCTCAATTAAAGTAAATAATGTTGTTTCTCTTATACTTGATGACTTTCACCTGAGAACTGGAGAGGGCTCTGGTCATCAGGACTGGAAATATATTTTCCCTTTGTCTCTGTCTGTGTTACGCCCCAATTTGTTTTTTCTGTTGAAGGCAGTCAGGGACTCAAGATGGCAATAGAGAGCTGGGAAACTCATATTCCAGCAAAGTGCTATAAATATCCCTTTTGTTGCTTAATGTGTTGTTAAACCTCTTGCTAGAGAGGCCTTTAGTGTTAATCTGCCCATCAGTCTCTCAAAAATTCCCATCTAAAATTATCAACAAATAGTTTGGTCAGTAGAGAATGTTTATTTGCAGTCGCACAACTCTCAGTTTACAGAATATAATCTGCTTAAAATATAAGCAAACAGCCACAGCCTAGGAAAGCCAGGACTGTGAAAATTAATTCATAACCTTATTTTGCAGTATAATTTAGTGTTAGAAGATTTAGCAACATTCAGCATACTTTGGATATATCATGTGCCTTATGGGCAAATATTGTAATTTTTTTTTTCAATGGCTATCTGTAAAAAAATACTATTTTAGAAAGCAAACGTGTGTTTTTATATAGAAGAGGTTTCAGTTCCCCATGTGTGGAACCACCCTACAACACAAACTGGATGCAGGGTTTCTGGCTTGGCTTTGAGGCTGCTGTGCAGAATTGCCATGTGCTCCCTGCCAGCTGCTGCCTTCCATCCCAGAGGTGGCAGCCTGGAAATGATGAATGAACTAATTCATACAGTCTGCAGCTATCTGAGTGTCAGAGATATGCCTGATATGCATTACATAGGTCTGGATATAAGGACACAAACTAAATTTGGGTTACTAGCACTGAAAAGCCAAGGAATTGTACAATTACCTCTTACCAGTATTTCCCATGTTAAACACATCCAAATGCAGGTAACATTTTCTATAACGTTATCCTTAATTAGTCTTTGTTCCTTGAAGATCTTGTAGTAGTTTACCTCTTTCAGCCTAAGTGGCTCTGCTGGCCAGAGAACGTGCTGTCTGAAGGGCTGGGCCAGAGCTGATAAGGGTTTATCCCCTTACTTCTGTCGACTTCACATCAAGCCTACAGCTCCTGCCAGGAGAGAAAAAAGAAAAATATGGGGTTTTTTTAATATAGAAAAGGCTAATTTATGCTTAAGCTCCTGTTTCTGATCAGAGTAAATGTTGAAAGCTTTAAAGCTGATTACAAATTAAAATATCGGTGTCCCCAAATGCTTGCCTAACTTCAAACAATTGGCTGCTGAGCAGGCGCTGCAGGGACAGGTGTGCTCAGAACTGACACGTATTTCAAGATCAGAAGAGGGCACTAGGGCTTAAGTTAATATTCAGCATAATCCCAGACAAAGAGAGAAGGGGAAAAAAAAACCAGTGAAAAGTGTCAGAAATAGTCTTTTGTTACCCTACTGCTTCTCTCTCATAAAGTGAGAAAGCAGGCGGGGCTGGAGGCCCACGGGACCCGGATCTGTGGCAGCTCCAGCGCAGCTCAAGGGGCAAGTTCTGTCACAAACATTTACAGCAGAGCCTCCAAGCTGCGGGACCTCGCTCCCCCACCCCGCCCTGCTCGGGAGAGCCTTTACACGTTCTCCCTCTGCTGGGCTCTGTGCTGGCAGCAAAGGCGAGGCCACCAGGATGGCAGCTGCTCACAGGGACAAAGAGCTGCCCATCCTCCCTGCTGAGCACCAGGAAGGGCCAGGAGTTGCCCCTCCTGGGCTTAAGGGATACAGGGAATTTTACACTGCAGCTTAACAGTGATGAAAACCACACGCCCCCAACAAAAAGCCCCTTTGTGTCTTATTCTCGTAGCCACAAAACAAAGTAATTGCATTATGACTGTTACTAGCTGTTAAATCTAAAGTGGTATTTTGAAACAGCACAAAATGAATTTTCATTACACAGGACTTTGCCTCAGATTGTGCATGTCCTGTGTTAAGGGGGTACATTCAGAGGTGGTGTGGAAACCACTCGACACTATGCAGCTCATATCAGCCAGCTCAGCTGTTTTATCTCCCTCTGCTATCATTGCAGACAGGATTACCTGGACAAAGAGAACCCAAGGTTTCTCTGAAACGCCATCTGCGTGAATATTTTTCTCACCTTTGGCTCTAAAGAGGATTTAGGAAGAACTGCACCACATAGTAGTTAAAATGGACATGTGAATATCCACTGTGTATCAATAAATCCATATAAATCTGAGTTGCAAGCCATACAGACAGCTGTACTAGCTGAAGCCAAATTATCTTGTGTGATAAAAGATAAACACAGAAGACTGTAATAGGAGAGTAATCAACACTTTCCCAGGTGTCCTTTCCCAAGTCCCAGCAATTTCTGGCTCAGGGACTTCAAGTCAGATATTGTGTTTTTTAAATATCCCTTGGCAGATTTTTCAGGCATGGATTTCCTCCACTTTCCTCCAGAGATGTAAGAAAGACCCAGAAGGAAATACAGTGAATTAATTTTTCTGACATTCATTTCTGTTGTCACCAAAAAGACCCGCCCCAGGATTCACCCTTACCCCACACAGAAGTCAGCCCATGCAAGCCTGCTGAGGCAGAACCTGCTGGCCAGGACTGCCTTAGAGACAAAGTATTGTGTGCATTCCTTACTGCTGAACATGAAACACATGTGAACATCCCTTCTGAAAGTCCATATCCACCTAAACCACCCCAATGGGAACATTTGGCTTTAAGCTTCCAGCACTTGGAGAAATCAGAGGCCAGAAATCCCTTTCAGGGGAGAGAAAAAACCCTTTCAAAAGGAGCACCTTGAACACAATGACTGCTTAAAAATACATTTACATCTTATTAAAATGGAAAAGTCTAGTACAGCACCAATCTTGGGAATCCACAATTTGTAAGAGCAGGAGGATAGAGATGGATGTGTAGCAGCCTTCAGAGCACAGACAGCAGCTGTCCTAAAACCAGTGTAGGGCCACTGCATTTTATCCTTCCTACTGGCCTTAACTGCAGCACATATTGAAATATTGAAGGGTTTCTTTACTAGGAAAGTTGCATCCTAACAACTTTTTCTGTCAATTCTGTAAAAGAATTATTGGATTCTATACACTAAAATACCTGAATAATGTACATGACTTTTCAGTATAGATTGTATTAGGAATTCTTATTGTTAGCTTGCAATATATGTACATGTAAACAATGTGTATATTTAAGAGGCATCTCACAGTGAGCAAAAAATTATGTGTCATGTGTTTATTATCTAGTGTATATTCCTCTGTAAGCTGGAGGGAGAAAAATTGGGTTTATGCCTAGAAAAAAAGATATTCTGAACCCACTGAGAATAATTCAAATTGCATTTTATAAGAAGAAATTATGGGTACAAGAACCCATCTATCCTTGGTTTCTTAAATGGTGCCTTTCAAAATGCAAGATCCCTACCCTGAGTCTATTTTCTATTTAAAAAGTAATTATTATTGTGTCTTACCAAAAATTGAGTGAGGAAAAGCTGAATTCCTCATGCTGCTTTTAAGATAGACAGGAACAGAAGGGGACTGGCACATTTGTGTGTAAATCAGGAGCAACTTTACCAAAGGAATTATTAAGTTGGGTAGAATGCAGAAAATAATAATAATAATTAAAAATAAGAGAAAAAAAAATTGGATTTCTGAAGCAGCTTTTGTTATAGCACCTCCCCACAGACTGACCCTCACAAAGCTTATCAGCGTGGTTTTCCAATGTGTTTGAGGGTAGCAGGTTTCTCTAACTAAAGTCAAATATTCTAAGATGACTGGATATTGCTCTGGCCTCTCCCTTGGACCAGGAATTTTAAATCTTATTCTGCAGCTTTTAGATCACCTTGCCAACTCAGGCCAGTACCTCTCCTGTTCCAGTGAGAAGGTGCTAACGATGCCTGAAGTTGCCACCTAGAAACAGAGACTGGACAGGAGTAAGGGAATAAAAGTGGATGTTTATTGGAAAGGCCTCCAAAGGCACAGCCTGGGGAGCCAGAGGCTGCTCTCACACTGGACCCCAGCACGGACCCCGAGTCACGAGTTCTTCACACCTTTAGAGCTTTGGGCCATTTGCATCTCAGCATCCATTCCCCAATTAAAACTTTAGCTAATGATGGCATTTCCCCCAGCTTACCCCGCCTTCTCAAGATGTTGGTTTACACATTTTGGGCCCAGGTCAGTCTGGGTGTCCTTGGAGAGGCTTTGTTATGTCTATCTTAACATGAGAGAACAGCAGCTCACAGGCTACAAGGCACTTCAGAGTTATGCACTAAGTACTACAGGATTTAAAAATATGAGAGTTAAAATCCAAGGCATCACTAACACTTGTCTTCTCAAACCTTAGGAAAAGATACACGTCTGTAACACAAATATCAGCACATGAGCAATCACATGAACTTGAGAGGAAAGGGCTGGAAAGACTGAATTACAGGGAGGTAAAGCTGCTGTTCATGCTGTGCAAGGGGCTTTCCCAGGAGACCTGGGCAACCCCTGCTCCACACAAACGTCTGTAGATGCAAAATATCAATTACAAATCAACAACAGAACATGCAGAATTTCTAAATATTAATTTGGTTTACATGGAAGACCTTGTCAGATCGGTTTTTAACTCCTCACCGTTGAATCATGACACTACTGAGGTTTTCTTGACTGCTATCTCAGATTGTTTTGGGGAGAAGTGATAGCCAATCTCCTTTTGCTTGTCTTTGCTTTTCAAACTCAAACAGTTGAGTGAAGAACCTAAAAATGCAGATTATCACAGAAACACAAACAATGTTGTCTTTCATTTAGTCCATCCCATGCTTACATTACACTTGCCACTTTTATCTAAGGACCAAAATAAGAGCCTATATCTAGCCAGATTCTCCTTGTTGCCAGGACTCCCACCTCAGAATTAGTCAAGTCACATGAACAAATCACTGAAATTAATTGTCTTACTGGACAACTGATTCTTGACATGCACAGTCACAGGCACGACAGCAGAGGAGACTCTGATTGCATGGATTAAAGGTATGATCTCCCACAGAGATCTAAAAAGGCAGTAACACCCACCAGAAATTTACTACCGTTATGATTCAGGATCTTGCCACCAACGCCTTGGAATGTCTGGATATTTTAGCAGAGATATTGCAGGGGGCATACACTGTCAGAAATACCCAGAGTATTTCCATTAGCCAAGAAAAAGGAAGAAAATACTTAAGGAGGGTGTATTCCTGACTGCAGTCAAAATTATACTGATGTAGTCCTTAAAATTTTGAAATTGGTCTCCCTACTCCACCGGTGTAAGGCTGGCCAGGAGAGGAGGATTCTTGATGGTACTTTAGGAGAAATGGAAGCTGAATTTGAAATGAAGTAGCTAATTTATGGCTAATGCCTGCTAATGATAGCAGCAAAAGTGTGTGTTTACTGCAAACATTTAAAACTTTGAGGGCAGCCATTTACAAAGGTGAGAGTCAATAGTGCCTCCATAAAGCTGGAAAGGAAAAAGACATAAATGAGTATTAATGTTATTGTTTAAAGGGAAAAAACCAAAGTTATACTAATGCAGATGTAGAATAAGAAACACAGCAGTTGAAAGAATAATTAGGATAAAAAGTGTGTCAGTTTAGTGGGATTGATTTGCTCTTTGAAAGTCAATAATAAAAAATCACTGCTTTGAAAAGGAAGGACAGGTTCACTAAAAGGCAAATGCTCATTACTTTTATTTTAAAAAGCATGCAACATAATGAGGAAAAGTTGAAAGCTAGGGGTGTATTTTGGGGGAATATATCATACCCCAGATATTAAATAGGAATAAAGACCACATGATTTCAAACTAGGACTTTGATAGACATGAGATACAAATTATATACCTCTTGGAAAAGGGACAGTGACTTTATAGATCTTCCTTTAAATTTAGACCTTTGGTATTTTCAAGTATTGAATACACCATCAGGAAAGGTTAGGAGCAATGTGCCAGCTTCACTGATATCATCCATTTCTATCTGCTCAAGCCAGTAACAGATTGGACACAGACTGATCAGGATAAATTTGTATAGAGTTCAGCTCTCCCTGGAAGAAAGCATTACATGAAGATAAACATGGTTCCATGGTATTAGGAATAAATTATGAAAACAGAACAGAAAAGCAGAGAAATGCTTTGAGACCGTCAGCATTTGTAAATGAAGGAAGTGATAAAAATGGTGCAGGAATTGCCCTAACACCCAGCACTGAACCTTTTGGGCACACTCTGCTCCCAGGGAGGACACTTCAGGATTGATTGCTGCAGGATTGCTGCACATGCACCTATCATTATTCCCCAGGAAAGCGTCCCAGCTCTCAATAATGCCAGCAAAGGAGACATGAGGACATGACATGCTCCTTCTGGTATGAGCACTGCTCTCAGAGCACAGTGGGGATTTGGGCTGAGGGTTTAATTTGGTGCCAGCTTGTGCACAGCTCTCCCTAATAACCATCCAAGTGACCAGAGCATCCCAGGACAGTGCCTCTTTAATTATAGAAGATGCTTTTCCAAAGACAAAAGAACTACCACCACCCACCCATCCCAAATCCAAAACAGACTAGAACCTCGGAAAACTTGCAATAAAACAAAACCATAGCTAATTTTTAAGAGATCAGTGCTGTATCTTTTCAAGCTTTGTGTAGCAGCACATCATTCACTTCACCCTAATTTCACTATTATATTATAGTTTGCACCATTGTAATTGTCTCCCTGAAAAGAGATCCCAAAAAGATTATGGAAGGCATCTCTTTACCCAGTATACTGACTGTGCTTATTGATGTGAGTGTCAGAATAATTTGCATGACAGCTATTAAGATATTAAGATATTCTACAGCCAATTTATAATCTTCTTTTTTCATGGTATAGAAAGCAAATATTTTCATGAAAGAAGGCCAACTTATCTGACTGTATGGAATTTTAACTTGAGGAATTACAACTTTAATATTTAAAACATCAAACTAAGACGTCTGCAGACCTCAAAAAATAAAAAAAAAAAAAAAAAAGGAGTGCAAAACCCTCACAACTTCTGCTTTTCTGTGGATGATATTGAGAACTGTCATAGTACACTGAAGTCACAAGTGTTCCTCATGCAAAGCATACCCAAAACAGCATTTGAGGTGATTGAATGGAAGAGTGCACAGGCTCGCTCAATATGCTCCTTCCTTTAACCACAGAATTTACTGCTTGTAGCGACAGCTGGGAGAAACATTTAAATTGTGGTTTTTACTGAAGTGCACCGCTAACCAACAATTCTGCCATAAGAAAAACTGATTACATAAAGCCATAAAGCATTGCAGCGTAACAATATACATAATTAAGAAATTAAAATGTAGTTAGGAAATCTCACTAAGACCTTGGTGGAATTAAGATAAAATTTTACAAATTGAGGAGCCATCCCTGAGACCAGAACAGTTTTCAGAGGAAGGGCAGTGATTGGGTTTTGAAAGGCAATGCTCATCCATAACTCAGGAAATGTTTTTGGTGAGCCTCATGGGACAGAGGCAGCTCCTTCCACCCTGCAGGCCACGTCTCAAGTTTCACACAGTGCTCACAATAACCATGAAGGACACTGTTAAAAAAAAAAGTTTAAAAAAAAAAAAAGAAGCTCTATTTTCCCACTTGATAGATTCCTGCAGTAACCCCCACAGTCCTGAGGGCATGGATGAAATGGTAATCTCCTACAGGAGAAACCTTATGGGCTAAAATAATCTGACCCACATAATGACAGCTTACTTCTTAACTAAATACTAGCGTTTTCCTACAGCCCCATGAGAGGCTGGCAACACCTGTGCAAGTTAAACATCAAAACTTGGATAAAGCCACTTTATGTTTGGTCCCTAGAAGGAAGAGTCACCTTTTGAGAAAGGCAACTGCTCTTGCTTTACTGTGGTGGGTCTTCTTGATGCTGGTAAATAGAACATGAAAAATACTCCAGCAAACCTCCTGAAGGTGCAAACCACTGCTGGACTGAACTCGTGTTGTCTGCGTGGCACTTGGGTTTGATGTTTGTAACGAGATACTGTGAAAACAAGTGAACTTGACCTTGCCTTTCCCTTTGAACTTGCAAAATGATCTCTGCTGGAAACTTCCTCACGTTTCCTTTCATGTGCCAGATCAAGACTGAGACCAATCAGATAAAGCAGCGTGCCTCGAAGGCTTGACTCGCAGCTGTCCAGACAGTTAACCTGAGCAATGGAAGAAAAAAAAAAATCAAACAATCTGTTTTCTTTGCTGCCCTACAACTGCTGCGTCACACAATGTGACACTAATTTCCCAACAGTGTATACTTTGAAGCTGACAAGTGTTAAGCTGTCATTAAAAATTCCAAATTAATGTAGGTATCTGTCACTCAGATGGGTCCCTCAGTTGCACTGGTGACCACAGGAAACCAACCAGGGATCCACCTGCCCATTTGTGTAGGAGGAAGGTGCTGCAGACACTTAATTAGAGGGTCGATCAGTTAACTTCCAGAGCAGATACAGACTTGACTCACAGTCAGTCTAAATGAAAAGCAGTTACTTATTACATTACCTTTAGGATCAAGGATTATACAGGAGACAAAAACAAAAACCAAACAAACCCAAACAACCAAACTCCCTAAAATCACCATAGGAAATTTTGCACACCTGCTCCCAAAACTTATAGGTCTATTGTGATCAGTTTTATTACATGGTTCAGGAAAATAGCTGTTTTATCAGCTGATTTTCATTTACCCATAAAAAACCTCTACCAGAACACAGTAATTGTGATAAACAAACAAGAAATGTAATTGAATAGCTTCAGTACCTGCAGAGGAAATAGTGACTTTTGAAGTAACCACATGTCAGACAAAGATGACAGCTCCTTCTAGACAGTATTTCTTTCAAAACTACACTACAGCAAGTTTTAAATGCTTTAAATAAGCATTTACAATTAAACAAATATCTGGTGTCTTGTTAGCAGGACACAAGATTGAGCTATTTTAGCTTCTTTGATGAATCACTCATTCTAAAACCTTTTTAGAGTAATGAATGCTTTTTAAGTAAAATGCAGCTGAACTGTAGAGGTTATTAAAGTGTATTAAACAGACATTTTAAACATTAAATACCAAGTGAACACACTAAGTAGGAATACTACAGATGATTTAAATCAAGAACTAAGAGCTAGAAAGTGAATAGAAAAATTCAAAACATTTTCAATAATAGTTACAGCAAATACTCAAAACAGTTGTTTAGTCTAGATTAAAACCTTTTTTGGGACGTATTAGACTAAAAATGCCTTCTGATGTTCATGTGTTGGCTTTCTTTCATGGAGGAACAGGAGGAATGTGGGAGAGGAACAGTGACATTTTCCTCTCAAACACTTATTGTATGAGTAATTTTACAACAAGAAGACTCCTGTTGAGTTTACCAGGACTATTTGTGTAAGGAGTTCCTCGTGGGCATGATTGTTCACGGGTTCTAAGCCATTAGAGGCTATTAACTCTCCTCCATGGTAACATTATTTACATATTTATTCTCAATGAACAGTCCCAGTCATTAAGAAGAAATAAGGAAAATACTTCACTGGACAATATATTTCTCAAAAGTACAGTTATTTAAATTATAGGTTGCCAAAACTGCTATCAAGCAAAGAGTTGACGAAAATCAAATCAGAAGTTTGGAAGTCACTTCCTTTTTGTTTTTTCAAACTTTCTTTTTCCTGAAAATTGACCCAAAAGGAAGAGGCGAAAAAAGTCTCTGACGCAGGAAACATTTATAAATGGTGAACACTCTTCTTTGATTATGCTGCAGAAGCTTCAAGTGCAAAACAGTTCCTTTTCCCTTTCCCATACCAAAAATGTTACAAAACAGACTCCTTGCCCTTGTTTTGACTTACAAAATTCCACAGGGATTTTGATGAAAACAGGAAAAAATAGTATAGTAATTTACCCTTGAATTTGTAGGAAAAAACCCCGGTGCTTTTCACTGTCATAGTAGTTTTCTTAAGCCACAATAAATACCCACAGCAATGTGGGCACAGGTTTCTCTACAGAGGATCTCTGAGTAGTGTGTGCAGTGTCCTGGTGAATTCCAGACTGCTTCTACAACAGTGGAGGAAAAAAAACCCCTGTAATCACCCAGAACTCAGGGCCCTCTGTGTATTATACAATCAGATCCTGGCTAAGAGGTTTTCCCTTCCTTACCTCTTTTCACTACGTTGGGAGAAGTCAGTGCTGGCATTGGATTCCAGTATCCGTGGGCAATCACCACAGCTGTTTCCAAAACAGGAGTAGGGGTGCCCTGGCACGCCAGTGGAGAGGACAGGATGGACTCAGAGTTATCCTATTTGCACATCCACCTACTGTAACTTCTCTTGCCTTTGCCCACCTTGTTTTTTTGCCACTAAAAGTGATAGTTGTCCCCTCAAAGAGCAATGGGCTTTAAGATACAGGGTTATACCCATTAAAGACCACAACAACAAGAAATTAATGTCTTAGAAACATGACACTGGAACAAGAGCATTAGAATCACTGAAAGATTTAAGGGGACATGATTATAGTAATTTATCTCTTGATGTGATTGCAGTAATTTGTATCTATTAAAATTAACACACATTTTAAATCTCTTGCCATGTTAACTTTTTTAAGGAAATGATATGCTTCAATTTAATGATATGAAATTCACCCCAAGCACACTACTTATTTCTTTTCAATTTTGTTGCACAGCTACAACACAACCACAAAAAAGTACCAGATACAGAAGGATTAAGTTACCTAAATGTGATGAGAAGGAAATTGTGGATATTTCTGGCAGTTTTAGTGAAGATTTTTTTTCTGTTGAAGGCTCTTCTGCATCAGTGACGTAACTGTTCTCTTCCCTTGACTTCACCTGTCCTAAACATTGCATTAAATGGACATGTCAATATATCTTCAGCCCATACCAGCATTTCCCCGGTCAGATTTTGCTTGTATGTCATTCAGATACGTCCACATTTCCAAACTACAGGGAAGAGAGTATTTCTTATGAATAAATATATTGAGCAATTAAAATTAATGCCCAGAGTGGAATCTTGCTAGGATAATAATAGATAAGCAATAACAGATAAGCAACACTCACACTTCATGTGTTCAGAGGAATTTCAAAACAAGGATCACCTCAGCATCAAGTAGCAGACATGCTCTTGCTGTTTTACTGCTGAGGAAGGCAAATGGCAGCTCCAGAGGCATTTGGAAGGAGGATGAAATAGTTACAAGGACAAAATAAGAGTAAGCACAGCTTTTCAGACACTGAAGTGAAGCTCTCCAGAGGCTTCTTTTCCTTTTTCTCTCTCCTGTCTCCCTGTGACACAAGGGGTCTCTAAGCTGCCACATAACTGTGTTAAAAAACTGGGAAAAAGCTGGTGTTGACCAATTCTTCAGTCTACTAACATTTACTCACTAGCTCAGTTTCAGTTGCTAATGCTGTCCAAGCACTTTCTCCTGGATTTGAATTCTAATTCCTACCTTTGGAGAAGGAGGTCCAAGCAGTGGCAAGCACTTGGATTAGATGATGGTAGTAAAGAAGGAAAATAACTAAGGAACCCTAGAAGCAAGTAAGATGAAAAGGTCACAGACCTGCCAAAGTAAAGTGAATTTGGCAGATGAGAAAAGAGAGGGGAGGGAAAATAGCACCAAATTCAAATTATCCCGTGTTAGCACAACCTAGAGCACTCCCTTCCTGCCTAAGGCTCTCAATCACATGCTATTGATCTTCCCTAATTTCTAGCAGATTTCAGGCAGAGGAGAATCAAGTTGCACTACCTTTGAAATTTAGATGAAAGAACACACCTGTAAGGTGAGAACTAACCCACCAAAGGAGCTGCTTTGTCTGGTTTTCTATTTTGTCAGCTGTTCAGCTATTGAAGGGCCATACTGTAGCATGTCACAGAACTTTCGTTGTCAAAATAAATAAGCACAAGAAGCCTGCAATTCTGGGATGAGTATTTTCTTTCCTTTTCCTCTTTTAAACATCGAATTACTGCTGTTTCTTGAAATAGCAACAGACAGCATAAGACAAGAAATTACCTCAAGATTCGTATTTTTCAAGATGTCTTCCCTTGCCAGCTGTCTCCACTCTTCCATGCTGAATCACAAAGTCCTTATACTGCGACCCTTTTCCACTCCCACTTCCACCATGAGACCAGCCAGTGCCAACAGCCTCACTTATGCCGATGACTGTAAAAGGCTCAGAGTCTGTCTGAAAGAACGACTGACTAAACAATGACAAAGACAGAAAAGAATTCTATGAAGCTGCAGTCACTTTCCCCCAAAAAGCCACATCAGAAGGAAGGAAGGAAGACAGCTTGACTTGATACACTAAGGAATGCATTTAAATTTAAATTAAAACCTGATTATTGTCACAATGCGTTTGTACTTAGGAAACCCAATGATTAACTGAAGAGAAAGTCAAAAGAAATGAAGTGTGGCCTACAACAGAATTGTGGTGGCAGCATTCTTTAGTTGACTAGAAATGCAGATATCTCCATGTAAAACTGTTGTAGGTTTTGTTTGATTGGGCTTTTCTTGGTTGTATTTGTTTTGTGTTTTAATATTCAAAAGACTTAACCTCATGAATTGTATGTGAAAAGAAATTTCAGTGCCAATTATTTTCTGTAGCTTAATAAAAAATATGTTCCTAATAATGCAGATATCATGTGCTTAATTTATTTTGAATATATAATAAGGAAAATGTAGCAAAAAATGGTTGTGCTTCTGCAGGTTGAAGGGAAATCAGCTAATGTCACTGTAATACAATTTCTCATTGTACAGATTTCATCAACATTGCTAATCTATCTGCAACTTCCTGAGCAGGTGGAATGTGTTTGGAATAAGAGTAGTATTTGCTTTGCTGTGCTATTTCTATAAATGTGAAATTTAGACATTTTCTCTGGTGATTTTCATGTATCTGTATCATCACCAGTGATGACACTACCATTTTGACTAAACCAATGACATATTCGTCAGTGTTGCATTAATATTATCTTTAATTAAAATACTATCATCCATTCATTTATTCATTTGGGAATTTTAAAAATGTCCTGATTTTTTTTTTTTTTAAGGAGCCTATGGACATTTATATAACACATAAAAAATAAATAATAAAAAACCAGCTTGGATATTTATATAATAAATTTCTCTTCCAGGTGAGGTTGACCAATATTTCTCCCTGTCACTGCAAGTGAGAAATAGGAACTCAACTCAGAACTCAGTATCTAGAAAGATGAAAGGACAAAGTACTAAAGGGCTGGAGGTGAAAAGTAAGTGACATGACAATTTCTAGGATATATATTAAAATATACTGAAAGGGTTAAACAGCATAGGAATTCACGGTTGCTGTGATAACAAAACCATCATGACATAATTTTCACTCCAAAACTGGATTTCTTTGATGGAATCATGAGCAGTTGTCATGGTTTTCTTACTTCCTACCTTTATACTAATGAACATATTACAGTACACCAAATCTACATTTTATTACATATTATAAACTCCCTAGTATTGTTGGAAGAGGCTGAGAAAAACACATGTCACAAATAAGAGTGTGGAGGACTGGAAAGTGATCACATTCTTGTTCCAAGTAGGAAAAGTGTTTTGTCATTCAAGGATGTCATTCATGTTGAGACAGACCATGCTTACCTAAAGTATCGCAAAGTTTGTGGTGATTTGGTGCTTCTAGCCTTGCCAGAGATAGCCTAGCTCAGCAGTGTGCTACCTGAAGAGAAATCCACTGCCCAGACTGAAGAGGTTTTATCGAAGCTTCATGAAACCCACACAGCAGCCAAGACTCCACAAAGGCTCCCTTCACTGCAGTACTTTGGGAGTGATATTTGGGAAGATGAGGACACTGTCTTAGCCATTCCAATCTGGGAAGGAGGAGACAACAGAAAGATACTCTAAACACCAAGATTCATGAGGTGGAAAAGCAGCAGCTCAATGCTGCTCAAACACTGGCACAGAATTCTTGATATCAGGTGTGAAGATAGTTGCATTGCAGTCAGAAAAAGCACTAAGATAGAGCTACAATTGAAGGTGCAATGACAGTGGTCAAATACCATCATTTCATTTGATGGAAGCTGTCAAACGTTCCTCTCTAAAATCACACAGTACTGCATCCCTCACCTGTGTGACTGTGCATCCTGCCCTACATGTGAGACTCAAGGCTCACTATATTCTTGTATCAAACGTTCTTGTGTTTTAAACCAGCAGTCAACGGTCTATAAGATGGAGACTGGAATTCTAACATAAACACTGTGTGCAGTTTTTCTCACTGCAATATAAGACATTAGACTGTTAGAGAGTGTCCAAAGGGCTGTAAGAAAGATGGTGAAGGGTCTGGAGGTGAAGCCATGTGAGGAGCAGGTGAGGTCACTTGGTCTCTTCAGTGTGGACAAGAGGAGACTGAGGCGAGACCTCATTGCAGCTGCAATTTCCTGGTGAGGGGAGGAGGAGGGGCAGGCACTGATCTCTGCTCTCAGGTGACCAGTGACAGGACCTGAGGGAATGGCCTGAAGCTGTGTCAGGGGGCGCTTAGGTTGGATGTGGGAAAAATATTCTTTACCCAGACAGAACAGGCTCCCCAGGACAGCAGTCATAGCACCAGCCTGGCAGAATTCCAGAAGCGTTTGGACAATGCTCTCTGGCACATGGTGTGACTCTTGGGGACAGTCCTGTGCAGGGCCAGGAGTTGGACTGGATGAACCTTGTGGGTCCCTTCCAACTCAGCAAATCCTGTGATTCTGTGGTAAATGAAAAGACCTTGATTTATCAGTATTTGACCAGTAAGTAAAAAGGGGCTCCAGGAGGCTTTTTAGAAACAAAAAATTGGAAAAGTGGAAAAGAAAAATTCATCATCAAGGTACTTCTGAATTTGGCAAGTCCAGAAAAGTTAGTAACCATCCCTCTTCCTGTATTTGCTACTAGGGGTTGCTCCAGACATTTGCCATTGGGTAAAGACCCTCTTTCAATGGGTCAGTGCTCACCACTTCCATGTGCTTTTCCAGATCCTCTTCCTCTTTCCACATGCTCATATTTTCTTTCACTAACTTGGAAAGTGCAGCCTCATTTTACCCTGAAAGATGAAGAAAACAAAGGGACGCTGTTCACACCTCACAGCTCAGCAACTCCCCTGGATACTGTGGTTTGGATTTCCATGGTGGACCCAAGAATATTGTGTGGGCAGAATTTGATGTCCTTGGTTGTATATTGAAAAAAAAAAATGCTCTTTTGTGCAACAAAGAAGACTGGTATATTTTTATTGTTAACAAGCAACCCTAGGAACCTCAGACAACCTGGGAAACCTAGTAATATCTCTGAAATGCTATGATGATAGGGATTAAATCCAGCACCCTCTGCAGTGAAGGTAGAAGGCAGAAAATAAGTAATAAAGCCTTAAACTTGCCCTCCTCTTCTTTTATTGTCAATGTCATTTAGGGCATTTTGTCTATCTGCTTGAAAAAAATTCTCCACTATCAATGAATGCGTTACAGTTCAAGAATAGTTGCTGTTCAGTTGAAACCTCATTGATGTCATATAACTACAATGCAATCCTCTGATTTCCATTGCCCCCAATAATGGACAATAAAAAGCATGCAGCAAAGTAATGAAACAAACTTATCGGGGAAAAAAAAAGTAGAGGTTCACAAGTTTAATACTACTATTTCCTCCTTGGCAATGACTCTCCGCCTTTTTAATAAAAAGCAGAAGTGTTATAGAATATATATATGGAAAAAATCATCAGTGCCAGGTGAAAAGGGTTCTGGGTAAGTAGCACTCCCAGTTTAGCAAATTGTAAATGCCCAGGGTGGTTTGAAGCTGAGACCCCACAGACAACAAGCTGCTTTCAAGTGCCAGCATTAGCCCATCTCTTCCCGCCCTGGCTGCCCTTTGTGGGGCTATTTCTATAAATGTAACAAGGTGTTAGATTGCCAAGATCGCCAGTCAGAATGCTTCAGGTCCTGACATCTACTGGGAGAAACATTTGGCCACAAACTTCCATCATTTTAGATGTTTTGACCATGAAGTCATGGGCAGCATCACCCTGGGAGTCCATTTATAGCTCTTGTGCTTCACTGTAAGGTCTTGAATTAAAGGTAAAAGATTACTTCAGTTCTTTTATACACACTAGAAAACTTGTCGAAATAAAGTCAGTTCAGTTGAATTTTTAGAGCAAAAGGAAATCAGGCATTCAGAGTGCTGCCTTTTAACAGTGAAAGGAGCTTTTATTCTTTTTATAAATATCATATTTTATATGAGGTTTATAAATATACTTGGCAAAGAAGTTCCATCCAAATGTTAGCAATTTCATATCTTTCATTTAAAGGGTATTGACCGAGTTGATTTGTAATTAATTGCAGGCTTTTTTCCCATTAGCTTATCGATTGAGGAGTCTGCAGTGCATTCCTGACTGCATTATAAATTACAGCCTGGCTTCCAGGGTACATTTGGTTGCAGTTAATTCCGATTGTCTACATTTTTCACATTGTAAGAGTTACCTGCTCTACATCTTGCCAAACCATATCCCTTACAGTAGAGAACTACAGGTCCTTTGTTTTTGTAGATCCGCTTCTATTAGTAATAAATCCAATTTTCTGCTTATTCAGATTTAAGAATGCAGCAGCGAAAACCAAAAACGCCTTCATTTTCATGCTCTCAAAAAAGGCCTCAGCCAAAGCTCATGAAACCTTCTGGAGGTTTTCCATTCATTACAGAGAGCTTTGGATCAGTCCCTCAACTGAGTAGGTTGTTGCAAAAGTAGGTTTGAAGACCATACTTTAAAAAAAGACCCATACCTTCAAATTGTTATTTAAAAAAAAAAAAAAAAATCCTTTACTGGAAGCTCAATAAACCTAGCAACAGTATAAAAATTAAAATCTTAGCTAAAATAAAAGCAAAACATCTAGGAAAGGGGTAAGTTCCAAATGTGTTCAAAAAGATGAAGACATTAGAAAACAGCATTGGTATAAGCTTGTTTTCCAGTAAAGGTAATTTCTCTTCCTAAAAACCCCAACCAAACAAAACTTGTGCTTATTTAGCACTTAGCTGATTTCACAGTAGTGGAGTTCAGTAATATGCACTGAAGTTCACGTGTAATCCACAACCTGGACCATCTTTAGTGCCAAAAAAGAAACCAAACCGAAAAAACAAAATCGGTAAGAAATTACATTAAAGGAAAAGTAATTTAGTCTAGATTATGTCTAGATTGTGGCAGGAGAGAACAGTATCACACCCTAAATTTTTTTTAAGGACCAAGCCAAGAGCAACTTGCATTAAAAAACATAGAGCTATTTCTTTTTCTGTTCCAGAAGGTGCAGTTCTGATTATTGGCCGTAGGCACAGATGTGTGTCCTGAGCAGCACCTCTGTCAAGCGCAGTCTCAGCAGCCCATAATTCCATTTTAGACATTTAGAAATTAAGCTGCTTTCCCCAAAATGCATCTTCTTGGCACTACAAACTCAACATCCTGAAAATTAAAGGAATTCTTAAGTCCCTAAATTACTGACATGTTAAAGTCATTACCAAGAGGGAACATCTCTTAGAACACTGGAATTATGATCCATTCTGGCAAACACTGAAGCACTGCATTTCCACCAAAAATGGGAAGGTTTCTGAGGCCAGCCACATTTTAGAGGTCCATCTACTCTCTCTTGGTCTTCACAGCAGGATTTCTACAAAAAACCCAATCTTGGGGGAGAAACTGATGTCTTGCTTTTATAGAAAGGTTTTCCAACAAATGAGATAGAATTAAACTAGAGAGGATAAACCCATCCCGGGTGAAAAAAGCCTGCCTCAGAGAGGGTTTCTGTGCCAGCACAGGCTAAACCAGTTGCTAAAACAGAAGACAGCTCAACACCAGAAAGTTGTTTTACATTTCTTTCAGTCTTTGCCAACAGTGCAGTATCAATTTAAAGGCTCAGCTGCTTTGCTTCCTGGGCAGCACAGCCACATCCATGACCACTGTTCAGCCTGGGCACTACTGGGTCCCCCACGTGCAAATTCCTTTTGCACTGACAAAGCTGCCCTTGCACCACGAGCACGGTCAGGCCCATTCACTGCTCACTCCTGCCAAGCAGGCACAAGCAGCACAACCAGAAAAACTGCATCTGCTCCAAGGGCTTCTCCTCACACAAATCTGCCTGACAGGGATCAAACTCCCCATCAAACCTGGCTTGACACAGCCCTGCCAGCAAACATCTGTAGCAGAGACATGGCCTAAAAGTCACTGCTTTAAAGGGAAAGGCCACCAGCTGAGCCTGGCTTTCTCTTTGATCTTTTTGAATGTTTATATCAAAGCAAACCAAAGGGCCCCAGATGAAGGGGTTGTTGCTGCACTGAAAAGGCAAAAACAGAAACACAAGAGGAGGTGAGGGATGAAGTACACATGCACACACAGCATCCCAACCTCCCCAAAAATAAAGGGGGTTTTGGCAGTATTAACTTTATTGTGGGTGCCTGTAACTGGCTATCTAAAGACCAACCATGCTGCTTATATAAGATCCAAAATGTCTGAATGCATCTGGCCAGGGATTGCACGTCCATATGTGCAACCAAATCATTAATTAAATAACTTATTTTTCTTCTGCCACTCATCAAATTTCTTTCAGAATGGTATCAGTTAAAATGTTTGCACAGATGGTGGCTTCCAAAAGCAAAGACTAAATACCACATAGTCCAGACACGCAATGTAAAACTACCATGACACTGCATTTGTTCAATCTATGCACCTAATGGTTTCAAGCCCTTGAAAAATGTTACTGTTTAAACCATAATTTATGAATGGTCTCAGGGTAATCAGTGGCTGCAGCCAGCACAAAGTCATTGATCAGGCTGGATCCGTTCACCCTCTTAACATGCTGTGATGGGCTGCTGTGCAGCTTCTCCGTTCCTGAGTGGAAATTCCACCAGCTCATACCTGCTCCTTTTGCAGTGCACCAGCTGAGATCAGACAAAGATATGTTGAGATGTGTTCTCACACAGCCTAAAGCAACCTGAAATAAGGATTCTGGATATCTGCAAACGTACACTCATTATCACACAGCAATTTCTGTTTACCTAGAGACCCTTGTCCCTTTCTCCAAGGCAAGGCAAGCCAGCCAGGCCTTGCAAGGAATGGTGACCTTGACACACATTAATTTGTCAGAGCTACCATCCCTGCTGTTATTCCCTGGAGGAAACAAATAGTACTGACCACAGTTCTCCTCAGGGGATGGGCCGTGTCTCCTTGGAAAGCAAAACATTACCACTGCCAAAATAGTGAAAAAGGGTCTTTTAGAAAATCAGTGACCAGACTGACTGGATGTTTTCTCCTCCCTTCTACAACACGGAGAAGGACAAGACAAACTCCAGCTATCTCCCGAGGGGGGTAGAAACTCATAATCCTTTAAAGCAAATACTTAGAAAAAGAGAAATCCCCAAAGGAGTTCTCTTGTATACATTTATTAGCAAGACTAATCTTGGCTTCTTAACTTCCTGATTATGCTTTCAAAGAATAAGGAAAGGATTTTAGTTTTCTTGGCAGTCCCACTGAAAACTGCCAAGTTGAAGAACAAGAAAGGCCATTTCAATATCTAAGCAAACAGCAGAGGCAGACTACCAAAAACTAAGACAGACATGATGTAAAATGAAATGTGCTGGACAGAATTCCTTCCCCCCAGGAAACTGAAAGAGAAGGCTGGTCCATATCCAGCTCACAATCTATTTGCTTCTATTACATCCCATGTTGCCTTTACCTTTGCTCCCCAGCAGTCTAACAGTGTCCCTGTCCCTGCTCTCGGCCATTCCCGTTGAGCCACACATGCCTCTGAAGCAGATACACACATTGACATCTCACACAAACACCTCTCAGAAACCAGAGCTGGAGGTCTCCTCTGCACTGCCAGCCACTCACCTTGCCCACATCTATTGCCCCCAAAACCTCTTTCTTCAAAGTGATTTTGTGATGTGCACTTATCATTAGAGAAACTAAAGCAGGCTTACAGAATCCAAGACACCTGAGTTTTGATAAATTACTAGAGGCCAACTTAACTCATGCTTGCGAGTGAAATATCCTTAGATAGCTCATAACTGGTTATTTTTGTAATGAACTTCTTTATTTACACCATCCCTACTGAAATCCTTGATGTTGCACTCCTGTGCACAAACAGCAAATATATTTTTTTTCACTCCCTGTTTTGACACGACAAGCTGACTACCAGTTAGCAGCATTAAGCCAGGCTTCTCAGCTGTGTAACAGGTATTAAGATGAAATCACAGCTGCATGGGTTTTGGTTTACAAATATCCTTCTCTGGCTGAGGGGAAGGATGAATTAGGCTTAGTTTCAAGTGATATGAACTGAAAGGATTGCAAACATAGTGTGTTAGGTCAAATATACAATTACTCACTAGAAAGTGCTTATACCTTTAGTGTGCTTGAAAAATCAGTCTAAAGGATTGTTTCAGTGGCAATGGCCTTATTTGTGCATGCAGAGCACCACAAAGGATACAGGTAAACTGCCTGGTTTAGATGAAAGAGTCTCAAAAAAGGCTGGAGGTGCAGACTGTTTACAGATGGCTTACAGCAACATAGCTTGTGCTGGTCCATCACAAAAGCATAAACTGTATTAATTCACTTTAATGTAGTAGCTGCATGATTCATCCTAAAATATTTATCAGCTGGTTTTCCCTCATCCACAAGAACAAACATTTAAGCAGATTGCATTGGTTTAACTGGAAGGATTTTATGTAACATTTTAGTGAAATTAATGCTTCTGGACAAGATTCTTCTGTTTGCAACTGTGACCCAAAGACAGTATGATTCAGCATTCCTTTATAAAGCTAATTAATTGGCTTTCATTCTAATTTGTCATTTTATCAGAGACAGACAAATAAAGCAACGGGGTGGAAAGAAAGAAACACAAAGGAGGGGAAAAAAGGGAAACATCTTCCAGAGAACAAAGAACATTTTATGTTTTGGTTTCATTAACCAAATATGATTAAGCTATATCCAGTAGAGCTGGAAAGTCAATACACAGCATTCATATCACCAGTGATACACACCTCACTTCTCCAAAGGATGATTAAATGGGTGTAAATATCCACTGGGATATTTTCAGGGTGACATTTCTGCCATGACTTTATCCAAAACACAGTATCAGCTCTGAGGAAACATGCCACTTCCTAACTTAAAGGCTTCAGAGAGACTCAATGGCAGTCCAGATAGAGCAGGAATTTCAGTGATAGTTGCATGTACCTTGCTCCATAGGGTTTTCATTCCCTAGAATGTGTCATAACAGTTCAAAGTGGCACAGGCTATAAATGAAAGAGCAGGTCTGCCAACAGACTGCTTTGGGCTTTCCTTGGCACATTCCCTGCACTGCTGACCAAGGAAATTTTCAGTGACAGGAGAATGCAAGTGGCTGAATGGAGTCAGATCCTTCTCACTGCAGAGGAGGGGTAAAACAGTACTACCAAGGGCAAGGCAGCTGAAGCAGGGGGAATTCAGCTCATTAGATTTGTGCTATTATATTCTTAAATGACTCCCAGAGAAGTGGAAAATCAGGCAAAATTATGACAGGCAAAGCCTGTCTGCTGCTCAGAAATCCAAGAGCCAGTTTAACCACACCTGACCTATCTGGCATGGTTTTTGTGGCAACGGGTATCAATAAGTCACCTTAATGTCAAGAGTGTGTATTTTTTTTCAGGAGTGGATTAATTACTTGAATCAGACGATGCTTCCATTAATAAAACATATAGTCCATAAGATGATTAATTAATGTGACTAATATCAACAAGCTCGAGAGCCTATGTGTCAAAGGCAAACCAATCATTCCTTCCTTTGCTCTTTAATGTATTTACGGTCTTGTGCAGAGGAAGAAAACAGTCAGTAAAGGAGAAAGCTATAAATAGTAATGGGCAGGCAACTATAGTAATTTATTTTTTACCGTAGTTAAGAATTGAAACAAAACCACCACAAAACAAGAAACCAAGTGGGGAGAAAGAAAAGAAGTCTTGTCAATCCCTACTTTATCGTGAACAAGCTGACCTTTGGGGAAAAAATCCTGGCTCTCTTGGAACAGGACCAGCCTGGATTTCTATCAAAGCATTGTCAGTGGTGTTTTTTGGGTAAACCATTGGGATTTAAAAAAACAAAGCAAAATTATATTCTCATTTCTTAATTTCAGGCCTTTGCAAAACTCCTGTAAGAACACAGAACACGGCTGGTTGTGTAGCAGCAACCTGTTAGTGGTGTGAAGCTCTCTTCACTGTCCCTGTCTCATCACTCTATACATTCCTGAAAAAAATTAACCAGCACAAGAATTTGGAAGCCTAGAGGACAAAACACCAAAGCAAAACATTCACGCAGTTTAGTCAGGAGGAGTACCTGTTGATAGGGTGGTGTCTGCAGCTGAAAACCTTACCCAAAACTCAGCACAGGAGTGCTTTGTGCACTACCCAAGGCTAAAAAATCATAACGGCACTCACCTCCAGAGCAGAATTTCTCCACAAAGAGATCTGAAAATACTCCCCCAAAAGAGGCTCTAATCTGAGCCCTGACATGACAGAAATCTCACTTGAGGACAATTTGTAGTTGGCAGGACAATGCCTTTACAAGAAGCTATTAAAATAGATGCTGCTGTACTGGGTTTTGCTGTAAAAGCAAGTGAACTTGATCACCAATTTAAAAGTGTATTCACAATTGCTATTTGATATTTACAGAGAACCTTTCACCAATTCAAAACAAATTAATCCTACACAGAACAAAGAGCTCCTATATCAGCTTCACAGAGGCATATGACATGTTCTCATCATGCACATGAGCAAACAGGAAAGAACGGATTTATTGTGAACTGGGATTTTTGCTATAAATTAAAAGGCTGTTCCCTTTTGTATGTCATGTGTATTTAATTTCACTCCATAGGGTAATCCACTGAGAATTCAGAGAGTGCCAAGATCTACTTTCCCTGTTCCTTTTATTTCCTTAGGCAAATATCTAGAATTAGAGACAGAGAAAAGATGAAAAAAAAAAGGAAGGCCAAGGGAAATACAGAGGTCCAAGAAAGAAAGTAAGACCAGTCTAAACAAGGATTTTTCCTGGTCTGTGCAAGCAGCACTGATTATTTATAACAGGCAAAGTCATCTGTCTTTGATTATGATTTCATGTATACTGAGGACGGTGGTGAGCTCAGTGTGTGCCAGAGAAGACTGTCATCCTGCACTTTGAAATTCCAGTGAGAAAATCTAATCTCTCTCTCAGGGAGAGCCTTCTACCTTTGACTAAGTGAAGGACAAATGGAAAGAGCTTTTGTGCCAGGAAAAACAAAACTGCAAGCTATTACAGAATGTAAGGAAATCAGAATTAATTTGCTAGCTGAGATAGAGTCAAAGCTCACAAATTTTACAGAAATATCCTTTAAAGTGTAACAGTTCAACGATATTTCAACTAGTTTAAATTAAAAACTGAAGAATCCATATGAAGGAAAAGATTAGCTTTCCTTTCTTCAAACCTTTATTTTGTAGGCTACAAACAGTCTTTGGTTTTGTGTTATTTGAGAAGCATTTGCACAGTGGCCTTAGGGAATAAAAGCAGCCCAAAAAGGCACTAGGTAAGTACAGCACGAGGATACCCACAGGACACACATAAATCTGGGAAAGGCATTCTACCATCTCTCAACTCATGACAAGATGCCCCAGTCTAACAATCTATTAAACTGGCATGTAAAACATTAAACCTGCTGAATCTGTGTATTATAGTCCCTTTCAATGAAAACAGAAACAGCTGGACCTCTCCAGCTGAGCCAATCCACTGGAGGAGGGATAATAGCAGGCAGAGCACCTCACAAGCAGAGCTTTTCTCAGACAGGGAAATGGGTGCTATTTCAGTGCTGTCCCTCTTGAAAGGGTGGAAATTACATGTTACAGTGACAGCAGTAAAAACCATCAAGACATGTGCAGCCTGAACAAGTGCTCTGAGCATTTGTTTCATTTTCTAGGGCTGAGAGAAGCAGCTTCCAATTAGTCATTCTTGTCCTTCAGGACTCCCCATCTCTGTCTGAGATCAAATGAGCAAAGTGCCAAAGTCTTCAGGGCTTCTTTCTTCTCTCTGCCAGGTACATCAGCAATAAGCATCACTTGTTCCTCTCTACTCATTTAAAACAATATATTGTGCCTCAGTTACAATCAGAAACTCTTCCCTGCCTTTTGAAAAAGCCACCAGCCACCCTAACTGTGCTACCAATAGTGCCAAAAAGGACATCTGCTGATTTGATGGACAAGCTATGGTTAAGAGTCATCTGAAATCTGTACAGCTTGTCAAGAGGCAAAGAGCTGACAGCATTTTGTTGACACATTTCCTCAAAGTAATGCGCAGTCTTAGAGATTTGATTTGGAAATACTCTGCATTTGAAAGTTGCCAAGTGATAAGATGTCACTTCCACAGAAACTCCATCTTATCAGTTTCTCATCAGCTTGAGCAAACTAGAAGGAAGGAGTCTAGATAATTTTTAATTATGGTGGCAGGATAATTATGGAAGTTTAGCCACTGGAGTAGAATGCTCTCCAAGAAAAGCTGTTTTATTTATTGATTGGCTACATCTGGTAACATATATAAAAACTATAAAATCACATTAAATTATTTTTCTTCTAGTAGCTAGACTTTTAAAGCTTCTCATTTAATACACTCCATTAAAGAACAGAACATAAATCCCAGATAAAATAACAGGACTCCAGTCAGTAATCACCATTGGATTTCTTCAAGTAATAGAGCTTCGGGCCTGAACCTAGACCACTGATGTGACTGGGAATTTTGCCATTTCAGTGCCACTGGAATGGGATCACACTTGGGGTTGGTTAGTTACACTAATAATGATAATGAATGATAATTTCTATCAGGCAGCCTGGGGTAGCAGGGAAGGCTGTCACATTCTTTTATGTACCTGACATTGTGCTGAGAAATGACTATCACTGAACAAGCTGACTGAGGGCAAGAATGATAAAAGAAAATGTCAAACTGTATCCCAACTATTTTCTTATTCTCCCACTTCACCTCCCTCTTTTAGAGCATACTTAACCCCTCTGATTTTATTTTCAGACCACAGCATTTCCTAGTCCAAACACCCCTGCCATTTCTCAAACCACACCCAAAATTTCTTTCAACTTGGAAAATGGAGGAGGAAACTCCTTAGAAGATTCACAAGGGACAGGGCACAAATACTGAAGCCAGTATTTATTTATTGTCAATGATTTTAGTAATGGATGCAACACACCCTGTAACCCAAATTTATCAGGAAAGGCTGTTCAGCATTTTAAGGCTACTGGGTTTCTCTAAGTACCCCAAATAGGGCACTTTAAGAATATGGCCACAAAATTTCTAAAGACATTAAAGTATTTTATAGAATGCCAGTAGAAGTATGCATTAATTTTCCTTTGCACATTTCATAATTTGACTTCATATTACCTTCTTTATTCCTGTGTGAGAGGAGAAATCAAGTAAAGCATGTGTTTCTCTCTTCAGGACAAAGACCTAGTAAGAGAAATACAGCATTCATTTTTTGGAAGGCCTTAGCTGAATGGTTTCTATCCTTTGGGTATATATAAAAAGATCATTTCTCAGAGAGCACAGATAAAATTTCAAAACCAGCAGCACTGGCTTCTGAGACAACAATGAACATTCTCAGCTATGCCAGCCATTCAGAGTCTCTTACAGACTTACCTTTGCAAAGCCAGGTACAAACGGACCTTCCAGACCTAAAACCTGCGGCTGAACAACTTAGAGGTTAAATGTCAGTGTCTAGAAAAAGCAAAAGGCTTAACAGTGGTGGAGTACTTTACTCAATGCCCAAGTACAATGATAAGGCTACCAAAAAAAAAAAAAAAAGAATACTAACCAACATTATCAGGTGCTCTCTCATTTAACAAAGAGCACACAGGGAAAATTTCTCACATTTGTACTCTTACTATTCTAATTCCTTTATTTATATTATTACTTTTTAATCTCTGATACTTAGAAGTGTTTTAAGCTTCATAACATGGTGAGGCAAACATCCCAAAAACTAGGAAGTCACAGGCTGATATTTGGAAGGATGGGTTAAATGCACAAGCATTTCAGCCAGGTCTGAGAATAAGCCCTGGCCTGGGTCTCTAGAGAAAATGTGTTTGTGGTCTCTGTGGTCACAAACGTGTTTCAGAGTACCACACCACATGGAAATAGTTGCAGTCCTAGGAGAGCAAGAGCTCAAAGAATGCACTATCAAGAACATACTGGGTCAGGACGGCACCAAAAGCCAATGAAACATGTTGAGCTGCTGCTGCTGCCCAGGTGCACGACCAGAGGCTTTTTTAGTACAGCCAAACTCCAAACATCTGGGCCCCAGAGAAGCTGAAGTTGCCTCCATGCTCAGCCCCTGCTGAGGCTGGGGTGGGTGGGGTGTGACAGCAATTGCAGCCTCTGCTCCCCTTCTACCACGTCCCCAGGCTGCACCTGCCAACACCAGCGCTCAGCACCAGCGACCATGGGGCAAACTTGGTGACCTGGAATAGAAAAAACCAGCAAAAGCCAGCCTCAGGCCAGGAGATAGAGGTGTTTCCCATCACCACCAATCTAACCTGGATGAGAAGCCATGACCCTACATTTTCTCTGTTACCTGGTGATTTTCTGTGATGGGTGTGGCATCAATCAAGAGTCTGACACCCATCCCATCCACTCCTTATGACAGGTGATCCCACTCAGGAAAATTTGTACCTGGAAAGAGAGGTATGGTTACCTCTTAATAAACTGGATTTTTCCTCACTTCTCCCCTCTGGGTTTTTCTCTCTCTGGAATTTTTTAGGTGAAATCTCTCAGTTAAACGCTGCATATTTTCTTAAATGCAAACACATGGAGATACTCCATGGGCAAATGTGGAATGAATGTGAATTCTGATTCCAAACTAATGCTCATTATTACTCATAAGAACTTATAAAAATCCCAGATATTTATATGATCAGGAATTTCATTAGACACAACTAGCATTAACCTGTTGGTCTGAAGTGATACTTTTGATAACTGTAGCTTTAAGAAGTGTGTTTGCATTTCTGCTCAACTGAACACCTAAGAAAAACTGAAAAAATGTTGCTTGCTATGCCAGTCTCACTAGAATGGGATCTACAATGATAAAATTTCCATTATACTCAAAGTCATCAGCAGTCAGTCAATGGGACAGAAGAACTGAGGCCTGCACTTTTAAATAACACATCTAGGTTATTTCTTTTTGTCTTTAAGGCAGACTTGGTGCAAGAGAGGTAAGAAAGGATGTGTGGTTTTAGCATCACAGACAAACCTGGCTTGGATCTGCAGAAATACAAAAAAATTATCTGGTCAATCAATTTTAAACTAAATAACCCCATGTCTTTTAAAAATTAATAACAGCAATTAGTAAAATATCAATCAAGTTTGATTATATGGTAACATACAAAATTGGGTGAATTTTTCTAAAATTGGGTGAATATTTGTGCATGACTCATAAAAACCCTGCAAATCACAGCCAGCTCCGGAAACAGTGACATAGCTACACCAGCATTTCGCCTCTGCCATAACGAGCTTTAATTATGTAATTATTTCACACTTCAAGTGATTTACACATGTTGCTCGTGATCCTAGAAGCCATAAGTAGTAACATATGAGAAATTATAAGGCTCTGTCCCCGAAGCTAGATGTCTGCAAGTAGCAGGAACAACAGAAAATCCTTAGAAATCTTGTCAGAGCTGAAACATCATTTTCCTGCAAGAGTATAACAACTCTTACCCAGTTCAGTCTCGCACTTTTTGGATATCCTCTTTTAAGAGGATGCACCCCTGCTGAGGCCTGAGGAAGATTAGCTCTCCACACTCAGATAGACTGAACTGCTTAGATTTAAATTGGTGTTACTGAAAGATGCAAGTGTAAAGACAGCAGAACACAATTTGAGGTTTAACAACAAATAGAAAACAAGGAGATGCTTTTCATTGCATTAGGCATATTAAAGACCAAAGATTTACTGCACACACATACTCTCTGGAAATGATCAGTTAATCTACCTAGGTTAAAAAAACCTGCAATTGTCTTTGCAAACAAATCATTAGATTTGCATACAATCATACTGTGTAGCCACATGAAAATAAATTTTATTTTCTGCTTGCATTTCTATTGCAGATTTAATTGATGTAACAGTGCAGAAAACTGACACAAAATTTTATTTCTTCTGCCTTTTAATTACCATCTGCTAACATAAGATTACATTTCTTAAAGTGGCGGGGTCTACCTGCCAGCTGAATTTTTCGCCTGATTTCCTCAAGCTCTGGCAGCTGCTTTCATTATTGGTGAAAATGGCATGGCAAAGCTAGCATGAAAAATGAGGCTAAGCACCTGTCACTTCATTTTTCTGCAAAGAAACAAAGAAAACACATGAAGCTCTCTGCTCTGCACCATCTATACTCAGCAACAATTTGCTGCAAATAGAATAAAGCATCAGTTTGCTCTTGCACAGAGGAAGAAGCATGACATATAAAAGCACCTCTAGCAACCTACATATTTATGATAATCAGAGAAGATAAATGTCTGAATAAACAGTGCAAGAAAATAAAACAAAGAATGTGCTCTTCTCCAGGTAGAATCGTCCCCTAAATACCAACTATTTGGTGATGAGAGCTTTACTATTGAACTTCACCTAACAAGCTATAAAGTCAGGCCTCTTATTATTTCCTTCCACAGCACAAAGAGGCTCCTATTATAGCATGAATCAACCAGGTACTAAGCACATTAAGCCCATGAGTAATCTCACTGCAATCACAAGTGTTTGGATGCTTCAATATTTTCTAGAAATGAGCCCTTGATCCCTATGAAAGATGGCTAAGACTTGATGGGTTTCAAGCCAGTGCCTGCTGGAAAAGGTAACCATCACATCAGAACCAGCTGTCTGAACATCCTTTGAAACTTGTCAGCTTTTATGAGTGGGAGAAGTCACCTGAAAAGAACCCAAGAATGGAAACTATGGAGGAGGGCAAAGAAAAAGGCATAAAAAGCAGATTATAACAGCTTGTTTCTACTGAATTTTCTCCTTCACCACAAAATAAGAGCAGTTATGTCAGGTCGTCTTTTCTGAAAGCAAAATAACCAGTTCAGGATGCCTGAAGCAGTGCTGATGTAGCTAAACTAAAACCAGGGCTGGATCCCCTATTTCCCTCAAGCTCAGAGTGAACATTCCGGCTAATTTGTACCAGGTCTTATCTGCACCCTCCCCAACGTACAAAGCTACAGCAGGGGCTCTGATTGCCTGAGAGCAAAAAGAGTGAATCCAACAGATAATTCCTTAAACAAGTGCAAAACTGAGGTGAAGGACTATGGGTAGATTCTGCTGTGACTGAGTCACAACGTGGCTTTTCCAATGTGAGCAATATCTAGAGTCATCTGCCACCTAGAAGAAATTTTACCTCCACTACAGTACACCAATTGTGAACTGTGATGGCTCTTAAGAAATACACTGCACAACCAACAGGAACTGCAGAAAGTACTGAAATAATGGGAATTTTTGGCTGAGTTACCTCCGTGGTTTAACAATACCAAGAACTAAATTGTGACACAAGATGTTGGTGATTTTGATTGAAGATAATTTCCTGCCAGGCTGGATGCAGAGAACAGCACTGCCTACTTTGCACAGTGACAGTTAAATCCTGCAAATCATAAGAAAATAAAATAAAATACATAGATTTGATGCTTCTGCAATTGTGTTTTTCCCCCATCCATTATCTTATTTTCTACCAGATTTTGAGAGTGCATCTGCAGATGATTTTGGTGAAGTGTGGCATGAACTATGAACAATCTTTATTTAACAAATGGTCCAGCAGTTGCCTAAAGGAAACACCTCAAGTTATCAGATGTTGAAGTTTGTTTATACAAGGTCACCAAAAGACTTTGCAAAAGATGCAAATCTAAGGTAATCCTTTTGAATTCTCAAAGTATTTTTTCCAATCAGAAAGACCCTTATTGGTCGCATTTTAATCTTTATTTCATTCTCTTCTTTTTTTCCCCCTAGCAGAGGCATGTGAAACAAGACTTTATATGATGGACATACTTGCCTTTGTTCCATGATCCTCTAATCCAAATGATCCACGAGAAGCCAAATCACCAACTTTGAACAAAAGTTTGGAGCTATATCTGAAAAGTGTCCAAAATATTCACTCTGTGAGATTCAGTTTTTATACAAAACAGAAGTTATACTGTTATCCTTTGGAAATGAATATGCACATATCCAAAAATGGAATTTCTTTCCCTCTGCTTCACCAAAAGAAAGATTTTTAGAAGGAAAAACCATGAAGAGATCTGAAATTTCGGTGATCCTGGAATGAACAGAAGTGTTTATGGGGTAAATATATACTTTATTTCATCCATATTCATGGAATGATAATTGAAGTTTTTTGCATGACAATCTTTGATGAAATTCACTTGAGTGTCTAGTGGGAAGTGTGAGGAGTCTTATTGGTTTAATTCTTTTTAAAGACACTTCTAAATTTTGTGAGACTGGGACAGAAATATCACACTAATTAATAATGAATTTCCAAAGAAATTCTTAGCAGTACATTTTAGCACTTACAGCAGTGAAGAGTTCAGATCAGGGTCAGATAATAGCGCTGCTACGTGGGCTATTGTTATCTTCCCTTTATAATGAGTGTGTTAAAATACACGTTCTAATGCTTGCAACAAAAAGAAAAATTACATCTGTTAGCAAGTGTCAGGCTGCAGTAACCTCACCCAGATCTGCAATGATACATAGAGTTGTGTCATGCAGGGACCTTGATCATCACACATTTCTTACAATAAAAGGCAGGATTTGGTCTCTGCTTGGGGTGAGAAATTGGCAAATGCAGATGTTGCAGGCAACAAAAGGGGGAGTTCAGTAGGTGGCAGCCTTCCCTTGGAGTTGGTGTGGAACCAAGGCACCACGTCCTGCTACACCAGAGGTGTTCTGGCAGGAAGGAGGTGCTAAGAGAGTATTACCACACCAGGTCAAAGATCCCCAAAGTATCTCTCCCAGAATATCAGTAGCATCCTGTTCAAGCTGCCCTTTTGGGGCCAGAGCCACTCAGATTTCCTCTTGTCACTTCAGCAGGGTAAGGAATTGGGTGCTTTGTGCAGCCCGGTGCTGCAAATGGCCAAAAGGCTGAGATTGCTGAGGCACCTGCAGTTCAGGTTGTTCAATCCAGGACAACACCAGCACATTGCTCCTACAGCATGTCACCACTTCTGAAGCTCCAAGCTTTACTGAAAAGAAACATTTGTCACAGCTCACCCTCACGAGTGAATACATCCCTGGGTGGATTCTTTAACTTTTCCTTTTTGGCATTACTTATATTAGTTTTAATTATGAAAGGAAAATAAAATCAATGTATTTTTTTAAAAAACCCTACCTGAATCTCTGAAAAAACAACTCCACATTATTTTAAACATGTAGTAAATAAATGACATACTTTTCAGAAAGAAATACAAAAACATTTCAACTTATGCTACCGCATACTGAAGTATGTTATTAGAAATGCACATGGATTTTTATCCTAATGTAAAAGGTGCTCTCACACATTAAATAAGTTATACTAACCACCTAGAGGCTTCTGCCACTTTTTAAGCAATCTCAATATAGCAGCTTTTTATCTGTAGACTTATATTATGAAAACCTCAGTCTTCACGTATAAAGCAATAAACTTAGTGAACAGTCATTTAAACCTTGATTCTTTAAAGAAAAGTTAGTAGAAGAAAAAGATATACAGATTTATATATAAAAAGCGTACTTCATTTGGAGGAAAAATATTCACATTTTCTTAGTGCCACCTTTCTTGAAGGTAGGCGAGTGCCCTTTTAAGGCATTAAGATTGTTTAAGAATTTCATGTCAGAAGACTCCAAGTGTGGTTATCTATAAGACAAAGAAAAAAATCACCAGACTTCATCTTATGAGGCAGACCCTTTGAAAAACAAATAGTCATATTTTTGAAGCCATGAAAGATAATTCCTATCATCTAGTCTGACTACAATATACCACAAGCCAAATATCCCCTCTCAATTATTTCTGGATCATGTCCACAATTTCAGACTGAGCTATGATAGCTTTTTCAAAAGTATACTCAGACTTTATTGAGGGACAATATTCATCCCCCTGTTTAGGACAGTCTATTGCTACCCCTGACATCGACATTAATTCCAGTCTTAACTACACCCCTCTATATTCCACATGCCACAGAGCCCAATCTCCAACCTCTTGTTCACATTTCCACCCCATTCCTTTTGCTAGGCTTTCATTATCCACTGCTAAACCATTTCTTTTAAATGTACTGTACTCTAATACTGGCTGGGGTTTACTGCAAAACTACAAGGCTCCAAAAATAGGAGATGCACTCTTCTCAATTATATACAGCATTATCCATAAAACATTCTTAAAATCTCACCAAACAGGTAGTATGAGCAAAGGTCAATTTTTTATAGTTGGTCCTTTGACTAGACCTGTGGTTTAACAAATGAAAGAGCTTAAGATAAATTCAGTACCAAAAGCTACTGAAGGACTGACCCCGTACACTATAGTAGCTGATAGAGCTCTTCCTGTCCCAACCCTAATATTAACCACATTTTTGGCATTCCCTGACACTTTCCTAACTATGTTCATGTTTTTGTAGAGATACAGCTGAGATTCTGGGCTAGCAATGCAAGCAAATAGAAAGTCAAGATTTTGTTTTCCCCAGAGAATGGCCAGAGTATTCTTTGACTCTCTGAAAGACAGGAAAGACAACACTTGTTATTTTGAGGTATATTGGAAGGTTTTCTTGTCTGAATTTCTGAGGATGCATCACCACTTTCTCTAACTAAGCTCCTAAATTGCAAAATCTGACATAAAGCATTTCACTGAGGCACAAGGAGAAGGCTGAATGAACATTATGACAAATATCAGGTGCAGTCATTTTGGTTAGATAGGAAATGTTCTGATATATTTGCAGAATGTGCTGAAAATGCAGTGTGAATATCAAGAAGCTGAGTAGGTCTTTTAAGTCATTTGCTGTCCATATGCAACATCATTATCTAATATCAATCCAGTCTTTCCCAGATAAATCAATATTAGACTGTGTGCTAAGTTCATATTTTATTAATACTCCACAGAGCAGAAAGTGCATGTGTTCAGTTAAGCTCCCTCACTGACTGTCATTTAAAGGTGATGAAATCTTTTAGATCCAAAACCTTTCTCAGCATGCTACAGTTCTACACCAACTGTGACAAAGTTATTGATGAAAAGGATAGAGGGAAGATGCAAGATAGCATCCTCTCAGATGATCTGGGCAATTTCAAACATGCTGCATATTAAGGTGTATATCAAAAATTCGCAGGAAGCTGTACACAGATGCTCATGACTCTGCAAATCAGAGTGATGTCACCTTCGAAAGCCAACTCTTTTCAGAAGATTGTTGAAGGTCAGAAAAGACCAAACAAACTCACCTGGAATTTTGGGGCAGGACTCTTCTTGTCTCCAACAAGGAGATCCCTTTACCTTTTTTTGATATGTTCCTTATGACATATTTTCCTACTGTGACAGCTTCATCTATTTGCCAACCTTTTTTCCAGCTACTTCTGACCATGAACCATTTGATAATACATTGACATCTGCTTTTTATCTAAAAATCAGTTATTCACTCAGTCTCCTGGGACACAAGAAATCTCAGACTGCAGCCTAGATGTAGTCAAACAGAGATGAGTGACCAGAAGAGCGCTGGTTATTTATACCCTGTCCTTCCCAAATCTTTCCAACAGTTAGTCTTTGATGCTGTCCTCAAAGAGCAAAGTCTGTATTTGAAGCTTTTTTCTACTTTCAGGCTTTATATACCTTTTCCATTCTTCACTGTTTCAGGTTCTGTGCTTTTAACCTCTTTTTTCCCCTCGTTTCTATGCTTGTTTCAGGCTGGCCCATCAATTTTACGCAATTGACGTAAATTTATTTATGGTCCTCAATTCAAATCTGGTCTACATCAGGAGTTGTGTGTATGCAACTAAGGTAGTTCAGGAATGTGGGAAAGTGAATCAATTAGTATATTGTCTTTTTTCTGTAGAGGAGTTCAAAGGTAGAATGTTCTCTCTGATTCTGCTACTCCTGTCTTCAGCTAAGGACTCAGTTTTACTACTTCACTAAACATCACAAGACTCAGACCTTATCAAGAAAGTCACAGAGACTTTAACAAAGAAAACCAGGATAAAATCCCATGATGGGAAAATCTACTTTCTTTTTGCAGTGCTCGATATTGCAGGTTGGGAGAAATGAGAAAATGTTCTTGGTGAACAACAGGTGAAATGATCTGGGAATGACCACCCAACCCAAGACACCTAATCATCTCCACAGACTCCAATATTTTTAGCATCTCTCCTCACCTCCATTTCCTACCAGAAATTTTACCACTATTTCCATATTTTCCTTATGATTCTTGATCAGATCATAATCAGTTTTGTCTAAAATGATCGTTATACCCCCCCTTCTTGATATTTTTCCTTCCTTAACAGAGTTTAAATGTGACTTGATTAAGTCCCTCAGTAGGAACTCTGTCTGTCATCAGCCAGATGCTATCATAAGATTTTTACCTTTCCATCCTTATATTATTTCTCCCATAAGTAACAAATTTAGCAGCATGCTGTTCAATCCCAATAACAAAAATTTCTGCAATGCAAAATATCATTTAGCACCATGTTTCATCATTGAATATGTAGAAGTTTTACTATTCTACTACTGACTCTTACAGGAATTTAAACCTTTTCCCTACACTTTTCAAGTCTCTTCTATCAGAACTGCTCTGTATTTATACTACTCCTGCTTTTAATTTGCAGCTGTCTTCTCTCACTCAAGTCCAACCTTTGCCTTGCTTGCTATCTATATGCAAGTCACTTTTCACAGTTCTGTAAAGCATTATCTCATTATTCTGTCTCTCACTGTTGAACATTTTCAGACCCTCTGTGTGAAAGATGAGATATAAAAATAAATTGAATTGGAATACATGATGCTAAGTCCTGAACTTCAACAGACTACACCCACAGTGCATATATAACTTGACAGCTACAGGCTATGCTTTCATGGAGTACATCAAAAGGATTAACGCAAGGGAATTGAAGTTCTAACCGTCCTAGGCAGTCTGACCTAGACATCAGACCCATGGCCACGTAACCCCAGGTTGCTATTAACCAAGCTGCCAAAGAAGAGTTGGGGTGATTACAGCAGTGATTGCTGTGTGCCACAGCCAAACGTCCAAGTTCATCTGGAAACATTCCTGTCTTCTGTTCCCTATATCCAGGTAGCATCCAGCCTTCATTAAAACACTAGAAGGCATCTGTAAGATCACAGATTTCTGTCAGACCAAACCAAACTAACAACAGAAACCCCACAACAAAAGCAGGATGATTTAGAGCACTTCTAAACAGGAAAGCTGTCTACTATGGAGCTTTGGGTGTCAGCTTTGATAAAACTGGACAAACTCTTAAAGTTTTCATTCTAAGGAGGAACAGCAAAGATGAAAATACTGAGGATGTAGGTTGACATAAGGAAAGGGAAAAGCTTCATCCAACTGTGTGGGTCTTAAAAAAATCCAGAGCATTTTTGTTTCCCATTGTATTTCAACTCCCATAAAATAAGGACAGAGGTATAAGAAACTTCATGCATCAAATCCTGTAAATATGATTACTTGAACATTAGAAGAATAGAAAGTATTACATCCCATACCAACATGTACAGTTTTAAGATTTATAATTTTTTCACTTCGTGGCAAAACAATAAAAGAATACATCAGAAAATCAATGGAAGTCATTCCAGTTGCTTTAACTTCAGTTAACTCTCTTGGCGCAAGAGCTGTGGCTTTGAAATTGCCTTATTTCATATGGTTTTTACTCCCAAAAAAAAGGTAGTACTAAACTGATATGAAGAATAAATAACAAATGGATTTAGATTTTTTACTTACAAATATGCAAATCACTATGATCTAAGTCCATCTAACAAAAATTTATTCAAAAATGGTTAATGTGGTGGCTTTTATTTAAATTAAATCCTTAAAAATTATCAGATTTTAAATTGTAGATATTTAAGGCACTCAGATTCTAGGCCTTTCTGCAAATTAAGTTCCACAGGACACTTTTTCCTGCACTGACTGCAGTAGGATTTAAACTTGCATGTCTGCTTATTAATCTGCTAAAATACCAAGCCCCAAGACAGACATTAATTTTTGAGTATAGGGAAAATTATTTTTGACTGCAGTGAAGCTCAAAACTGTAACTATGTAAGGATTCTTTATTTTTACACACTGGAAAAAACAGTACTAAAAAAACCATTGCATGTTCCTTCCAATATTGCTGAGGCACATATTGTATTTCCCAAAAACAAACATCTCTCTGAGCATAATGGGAGGTCACATGTGATGTGGTCCTTCATCATTTCACGTAGATTAAAATGGTTGGCAGGTATTCAATTTTCAGGATTTATATTGTAAAGTATAGATATTTTTATACAGAAGAAGCACCTGTTTCCACCCCTTTTTTCCTAGTCAACACAACACAAGTGATATTTGTTGTGGGTTATTTTCTCCCTCTAGACAACAGTGACATAACATTGGTAAAGCTTCCTAATAATGTAGAGGAATTTAGCCAAAAGCAACAGTCATTGTAAAGTGGATTCAATCCTTTCAGCGAATCTCCACTAAAAGTAATTTAATTCAGGTAAAACTTGATATTTTACCTCAAGCCTTCGTTTAGAAGTTAGTAACCCACCAGTACACAAATTTTAAATCCTCATGGCATATGTTGAACAAACTGAAATAGAATAAATGTTTTTAAAGAGAAACAAAGGAAGATTATGTACAAGTTGGCAAGCAGAAATGTTATGGGAATATTTATTGTAATTATCAGCCAACTTTATATTTTAATGATCTAGGTTTAAATTAGGGAGAAGCATAAAACACACGCTATAAAGAAGCAATTCCATTTATTCCACTAATAAGTTGCAACCTGTTTCCTTTTTATGAGCGTGCACATAAATGTATTCAGTTAACATGAATTATGTATGCATGCCTGAATGTTCATGAACCATTTCTAATGGCTTTAGGTTATTGCAAATCTGATATCCTGAGAGTAAGTTATCCACAAGTAGGTATGGAAGTGGCAAACTCAGCCCTGTGCCCCATTTGTCTGTTTCTGCGTGAGAGTGCTGAGGAAAAGGGGTTTTAAACTTCAGTTTTGGTGCTGCAGATGGGTGGCCTTTAGCTCAGGGGTTGCTGTAAGCCCCGAATGCCACTGAAAAGCTGGTCCTGCCTGCTGGATTTACACAACTGTCTGCCAGTTTCCTGTTGAGAGATGAAAAAATCTGGGGACATTTCAACAAGAAGGATGAATGGTCTGGGAAAGGGACATGATAAAAGAGCACTGTGCTGCTTGGACAAATTATGTTAAATTATGCTTGGGATTTGTAAATAATGAAGCACAACCAGAACTACTCAGCTTCTAGACACAATCTATTATTATTACCATCATCATCATTATCTCCATTTTAGAATTCTGGTTTGTTCATTCTGTAACCTGAGCGCTGAAAAATGAAAATAAGAAATAAATCACTGAGATCAGTATTCAAGAAAATTTATGCATATTGCTCTTCCTCCACAATGAGTTGGCAGATTACCTGAGTCTTATGTTTGCTTTATGCTGCAATCACCCTTCTCTTGTCCACAGAGCTGCTCTGTTCTGCAAGCAGCACACAGGTAAAATGTGCTCACAGGTAGTACAAAGCAGAGGAATACTATTTAACAATAATATTACTAACAGAAGGCAAGAAAAAGAAAATAAATAAATAAAGATTCTTGAACCCAATACACAGCTTATCACAGGCCAAAACAGGAATATAAAAGAACAGTCAGGAATTTAAGCTATGTGAAGGATTGTTTGTGTGACTGGTGGGTATGACGAACAGGACAACAGACAAGCAGAATTTTAGAAAGAAAATCCAGATGCAGGCTGGGCAAATGTGGGTTGCAGCACAAATTAAATCCTAGACAGAGCTTTTGAGTCTGGGTACCAGCTGAAAACAATCTCCTGTTGTTTGATCCTCCTATGCTCAAGGAAAAGGTACTTGGCCTGTCTTTTTAAATAAACAGGATTACATGAAAGACATTTGTCTCCAACATCAAATTCTCCTTCTAAGTGGAACAAACTTGTGAGACTGAATGCTTGACTGACTCAAAACCAGTTACAGTGTGTTTTTGGAAAGCCTTTGAGTATTTCATTAACATCATATGCACCATGGCAATGAGGTGGCCTGAAAATAAAATTTCATGTTACAGTTTTTCCAGTAAGCTGTAAAAACACCCATTCTGAAAGTCACTGTGAAGTTTGATAACCCATTACACTAAATAACATTTCTAGGGGCTAATCTGTACTGATGACTCAAGACATGCAATCTCTTTCCTACAAACCTGATTTCTGGCACTGGAAATAACTGCACAGCTGTGAGATTTGCTGACTCCAGTATTCAACATAAGAACTCTGAACAGAAGATCTCAGTTCTAATCAAGCAGTTATATATGTTTAATGTAATTCTATCATTGTAAAGCACAAGCTCTCCCTTCTTTGAAGAACTTGGATGAAGGACAGATCCAGAGCTAGCTTCTAAGGAACAGCCTGAGATACTTCTGTGTAAAATGAGCAGTGTAACCAAAATTCTGAATTTACAGATCATATAACATGAATAAAAGGACACATACTTAATATCACAGGCTTTTCCTGAGAGGTCAACAAACTACCAAAATGTGCTGGTGGGTGCATTTTACAATGCAGAGGATTTCTCCAACCATTCAGCTGTTATTTTCAACCACTGCAACATGCCTACAAATGAAGTATAAGAATTAATACCAAGAATGCTCGTGGCCTTAGAGAAGACTTGGGTCTAGACATTCTCAGACAAAACACATGACTAAGTCATCACTATCAGCAATACTAAACGTTATCAGTTTATGAGGGCAAGACAGAAACTGCCTGGATGAGTAACAGCAAAGGTTCACTTAATTCATTGCCAGTCTCCAGCTAGGCCCGTGATCAGATACTCTGGAGGAAAGAGTGACTATGCTGGCAAATTTACTTTCATGTTAAACCTCGTCTGTGTGTGAAGTAAGAGCCCAGGGAATGGCCATGCCCACACAGAACCCACCTCCCCTGCTGGTCAGCCCAGATCCTCCTTACCCTTCCCAATGGCTGAGCTGGACTGGACTCCCAGCAGCTGCACACATTCTTTCCTTTTTCTCAGCTTTATGTTTCTGTTTGATTTTGTTGACTCTATGGAAATGGAGCCAACTTTTCTGCCAGTTTTAATGGATTTCACCCCGAAATAAATAGAAAAATGCCCATCTATAACAGCTGCTAATTTAGTTCCTAATCTGTGTTATGCCAGAAAGGAAGTTTCTTTGGCTGACTTTGAGGGAAACAGTAAGAAACACAGAAATGAGAAAGGGCAAGATTTATCTAGGAGGTGGCAGCAGCTAAACTCTTCAGCTAATGCAGCTGCTGACATTTCCAGCCATTCAGTGCATTCCTCCCTAGGGAGAATAAAGCTAAAAGAAACTACTTAGTATGAAACTACTGAATGTCCATTAAAAGTCATTCTAGTGGTGAAGATGAAGAGGCACATTGGCAAAATACGCTTTGTATAAATCTAAAAACAACATTAAAAGCCATCCAAAAAGCAGGCAGTTAAATAGATTCTTTCACACTGAGAACCAGCAGTACAGGAGACTAAAATGGATTCTAGGAAAAAAAATTACTTTTGATTCAAACCACTGATAAAGAGATTTCCCAGTCAATGTCTGCGTAGTGCTGAAGAGAAAGATTTTTTGCACAAAGCCCTAAGAGGTCCTAGAAAATATGATTCAAAGAACAGTTTTAGAAGCAAAATTCAAAGAATTTTTTAGGGATGGCAGATGACTTTCTTATATTAACACATCTTATACAGGATAACAGAGGTAAAAAATAGCTCTGTTCTAATGACTTATGGGACTTAAAGGTTCTATCTATTCAAACACTACGGAAATTATGGAATCTGGGATGGTAGTACTCTCTGATGCTAATGAACTTAAAAAATTAATGGAGCCTTGATGATTTAAACAAGTTCAGAATGAGATTTCCTCAAAATCTCTTTAAAATAACCAACCTATGAAACAGGATAGGCAATTTTGGGAAAAGAAAGTTTGTAAGGTACCTGCCAATGATGGTATCTAACTCCAATAAATAGGAATATACAAGTGATCTCTCTGAGTGTGACTTTCCCGTGGAACATTCAGTAGTAATTCCATAGCCCTACTCCCTTATGCACAAAATACTTCTGCACAGTAACCCTTCAGGATACAAATCAAGGCCAACCCTTGAGTGCCCCAGGCTTTTTACAAAGCAGCAATTCCTGCTCCCAGAACTTCAAACTTGCCAGCTTGTGTATATATTAATCCTGTTTCCAGTTGATAGCTCTGGGAATGGGCAAAGACTGCATGAAATAGTAATGGAAAAAGGCTCCATAGAAGTACTGTTTTACCTCCATAAGTAGATAACTTGGTCAAGTCTATAATTTATGTTCACTCTAGACTCTACAGTGACAAGCAAGGTAATGCATTCCCCGATTTAACCAGATTTTCTAAGGGCATGGGTTTAAGTGGTGCTCACTGACCTCCCTCTTCATTTGAGTTCACTGCCCATAAGGAGGTTTTGTGAACTTCACTGTTAGATTTAACACTTTTGTTTCACATTCATCTTGTCTGTTCACCACCTCCACAGCTGGACAGAAAGTCAAGACATTTAACCCTTTATAAAAGCTGGCAAGATTGATAAATCTTTTACCTTCTTATATATGCCTGAAATGAAAAGCCAAAACAGACAAAAAACTTAAGTGGGAATCTCTGTCAACTTCTGTGAATGCCATTTAAGAAAACCGAACAGAAAATGGAGAAGGCGGTTAAGGAAAACATTTCAATTCATTTTCAGCAAATCTGGTTTTCTCCTTTTCTGTTGAAATGAAAGCACAAGTGGCAACAACTCCATGCCTACACTTGTTATTGCCTACTCAAGAATCAAGTGCTCTTTCACTCAAGTCTTGATTGTTGGAAAGAAAATAAACTGTCAACCGGTGAGACTTGTTATCAAGCTGCAAAGTGAGAAAGGCTGGGTTGCTGCAGCTAGTTTTGGGATTTCATCAAAATGGCTTTTAGAAACACATTCTTTTGCTGTAATTCTTAAAGGAGTTCTTTTAAAGGAATAGCATGCAAGGAGATCAGAGGGAAAGAGCCCCCCACCCAGGCTTGTTTTCCTTAGTGTCCTTCCCCCTGTAATTGAGACAACATGGTCCAACAGAGAAAAAAAATGGAATTCCAGAGGCTTCAGTTCTTCTCTTAGCTCCTTTAGAGCTCTCTTTTTACACCTAGGAAAGCCACATAATCTTTCTCTACTTCAGTTTTCCCATCTGTAAGACATGACCGATATTCAGCTTTTAATGACACACTAGGAGGTCTCAGATGATGTCTATTTACTCAAGCTAACTTGCAACAAATTAATTTGGCATTTGATCAAACCTCATGTTCTCTGTTCTCTGACAAACAGCCTTCTCTGAGCTGTAACCCCCTCCCATTCTCTGGGCAGCAGTTGCTCTCTTTGTGTTGTTCACTACCCAAACTTCAAGTGAAAGATCGGTTTGCATGATAAATGTTAAACAAAAGCTTCTTGGCCTGCTGCTGACTGTCACACAGGTGTGAAATCCTCTGGGAGTAAACCCTAGAAACAGCTCCAGAATGCATACAGCATCCCACTGTGCTCACCACTCAGTTCTGGCTCTCTAAGCAGCATTTCAGCAGGAGACAACAAATATTGGTAATCTAAAGAAGACAGAGCAATGAGGATTGGAGCAGAAACTACTTTAAGTGATGTGACTAATAAGTCCAAAAAGATAGTAGCAGTTCGATTATATTTCATTTATTAGTTGCTTATGGAACAGCTTTCAATGAGACCTATACACCAGGGTCTACATATTAGTTAATAATTTTTCAAGGTTATATTTATCCTAAAAAGATGTCTTCTAGATAATTAAAGGTAATTGACCCAGGTCAGTATTCTTATTAGACAGCAACAGTGAAGTACCAAAAGATGATTTTCATAGACCAGATTAAAATACACTTAATATGGGCCAGTGTCAATATAACCTAATAGGGAGAAGACAATACAGAACAGCATACTGGGAAAAGAAGAGTCACAATTTTACCACTAAATTTACTCCAAAAGATTAAGGTTTATTAACATGATTAAATAATACTGTAAAGGAAAAAGTAATATGTGCAGAAGTTAGAATTTTTAAGGCTAAATTGCATCTGGTCTACAGTGTAGACTCTTAGTACAGGACCTTTACTGTAGGGTTTAGCAAGAAGCCCACATGGTAGGTTAACCAAGATTCATTTAGCCCATTTGGTCCCAGTGTACTGTCTTTGATTACAGCCAAAGCAGATGCTTAAGGAAAGGTTATGAACACAGGACAAGCATAGGCTATGTCCTGCCAATTCTCAGCAAACCTGCAGTTTTGAAACTTCCTGAGCTGGAGCCTGGCCCTGCATCAGTATCTGTAATGGCTCTTTATGATCTAATTTTTCCATGACTTTTTCTAATCACTTTAAGAGACCATTTCTACTTTGGCATGTACAGCATCCTGTAGCAATAGCTTCCACAATTTAATTAGGTGTTGCCTGATCACTTCACTTGTTTTTTGTCAAGTGAGAATAAATAATCGTTATCTCTTCACTTATTTCATGTCCCTCCTAACCTTATGTAGCTCTCCCCCTTATTAGTCAACTTTTCTCAAAAGTGGAGAAACGCAGGTCACTGAGTCTTCTCTTGCACAGAAGCCTTCACATCCCTCTGATCACATTGTTTTCTTTTGTACCCCCACAACTTGCATCATATTCTTGAGATGGGACAGCTGGAATTTCACAAAGTATTCAAAAATGAGGTTGCACCCTGTATTTTTTTCTAAATGTGGAAAGCATTAAGAACACTTTATAACCCTTAATGCATTTATAGCATGCCCCAATTCCCCCTATTCAACTGTCACAGTATGTCTCTGTTCTTTATGTTTTGTCCTCAGCCCAGCTCTGTGCTTTCAATCATCCCTTCACCTATGCTGTCAGAACCACATCTTTCTTCTCAATTTCTTCTGACCTCAAATACGAGACAGCAAGTTCCCTGATCCATATCCCTGAAAATCTGAAGGATTTATCGTGTCTCTCCCCATATCCAAGCTTTGTGCACTAACCAGAGTTACATGCTGCATCATATCTATTGCTACTTTCCTTTACCCTGCCCCTCTGCCTTAGCTGCTGAAGCCAGAATTCCAGCTTCAGAAAGATTCCCTGCACACTTTTCAGACATTTTAAGGTAAGTTTTTATATATAAGAATACCACAAGGCATTTTACCTAAAGAACTAAAGCTAAGTAAGACATATTTGCTCAGGTATAATCCCAAACACAGTTATATAAATCAGACATTATAAATTGTGGGTCTGGTCATATGCACCTCTCACAACCATACAGACAAAGCAAAGTTACCTTCAGGGCAGGCTCAGCTCATGCAGGGGGCAAATTACCCTTCAGAGATGCTTGTACCTCATTGACTGTATTGAGAATCTAGGACATGTGTGATCCTAAATTTAACATCTCAGTTAAGTGAGACGACTCTGGAATTTGGCATTTCTAGGACAAAACAACTTGGGGTTATATGAAAACAGAGCAGCAGCTAAGAATGCAAGCTAGACTGCCTTCACCCCAATATCCTAAACCTTAAAAACAATATCTTAAGTTTTAAAACCACTTTTTTCCTGGGTAGCTAAAGGCAGACCATACAACTATTGTAGTGGACTGTGCCAAGCAAAATTCCCAGGGTGTTTCCTTCTGTTGGGAATAATTGCCAAAGGGGGCAATTCATTGAAACTTCAGATATCAGGTTTCCTGCTTTCCCTATAAACTTTTACAAAATGGGCATTTCAAAGTGGTTTAGTTCATATCCAAATGTTTCTTCATGGCAAGGATCTCTTTTCAGCAACACACAGCTGGAGGTCCAAGAATAAGCAGCAAAGCCACAGCATCTGCAAACTCTCTCCTCCTTCTCCTGAATGCTGTGCAGTTCCTACATTTGAATTTCATTTCTTGTGTTGGTTTCTCAGTCTTCTAGTGTTACTTTAATGCAATCATCCAGTTAGCAGAACACTTCTTGCCATCCCTTTCCTTGGAGCAGCCTCATGCTTTAGACTGGCACAATAAAACCCAACCTCAAGACCCTCTCACACAAATGGTGCAGAGACCAATTGGCTCTGGGTACCGCTTGTTTCATTTTTATTTTCATGTCATTTTTTCATCATGACTGTAAACCAAAATGAACTGAAGGGAGTGAAACCACAAACACTAATGTACATGTAAGCTTCAGCTGAATTCTCCAAAAATGTGAAAGTACCCACTCCCTCAGGGGAACGTAATCTTTCACCCACATCTCTATAATCCCATGATGGCAGAAAATGCATTTGCTTGCAGAATTTTGTCCATGGATCTACAGTATTAGTTCTTGTATGAGGGTGAGACTCCATAGAAAAATCAAGACAAACTGTTTAGATCTCACCTGTAAACAGGAAATGACAGGAAAAGAATTAAAAATACCCACCTAAACTAGTCAAAGCAGGAGGCAAAGACCTTGGTGTTACAATACTCCATTTTTGGCACAAGAGCATTCAACTTAAAATCAAAGATATTGATTCAAATTGCACTGATAATCCAGAATACTCCCAGGTAAATGCTACATGAGAATGTTTACTTTTCCTGTATTTCAGATAAGGATGAAATTTTTTTTCCCCTTAGTACTCTAGGACTACCTTAATCCATCTGCTACTTGTTTATATTTCTTGCAATTTTCACGGGCTACACTTGGTTTCCTCAAGGATAACTACCACACATCCCAAAATTTAATTCATTAAAAACTCCTAAATGTTTATCCAGATTCATCTCCCAAATGCATTTAGTTAATTTTTTATTCTACTATCATTTTTTGCCAAGGAAAATTTGTACTAGAAAGGTGTATAGGAAAGAGGATTAATTATTCACTTTACAAATGGAGTGAGCAATTGCTACACAAACTCATCCATTACACCTGTCCTATGAAGACACTTCCCTCAGTGCTTCTCCCACTGCCCCCATTGCTGTGAACCACCAACAAATGGTGGTTCTTACAACAGGTGCAAGTGTCTACAAGAATTTAATTCAGAAACATCATATCACATTGCAGGCTAAAAAGCAAGAATGGCAATACTGCTGGAAAGCACCACCCAAAATTAATATATACACATATTAACGTTGCCATGTCATCAGACATAAAAGAAGATAAGCTTTTCACTCATTTGAACAGACATTTTTTGCTTTGCTAACTAAACCACCACCACAGTGGTATTACTTTAGAATAACAAATATGATCAGAAGAGAGACATGAAAGTGTGACTCCAGATTTTCTCTGCATTAGTCAGAATGGTGAACACAGAGACCAAATGCCAGAGAAACAAAACACTACAAGCTCACAATAAAGGCTGAATATTGGATGCCTCTGAGCAGGCAATCACTGCTTTGTTGTAGAGCCTGTGTGAGGTGATCAGATTTGTGGTTTTTAAAATCAAGCCAAGAAGTGCCTCACTGTGTCGCACAGGTAGCCCTGGTGCTGAACTCAGAAATGCAGACTTTTTCAGGCACTGAGATGTAAGATCTCCATAAGCAATATATGAACTCCACAAGTAACAGAGGAGAAGACTAAATTATCTCAAGTCAGAAGCACTGCCTGAAGTGGCCCTAATGCAAACAGTAGAAAAAGAATCATTTCACAGAATAATTGTCAGCATATATTCCCCCCCCCATCTATGTGATCTCACCTCTTGGACTCTGGCCTTCACACTGAGCAAGATGATCCTGAGACTAAGCCAAAAA
>WEKY01007147.1:170485-195317 GCA_013390045.1 Picathartes gymnocephalus
AAATTTTTTTGCCCTTTTGTCAAGTTTGTGGGGTTTTGCCTTTTTTTCTCCCCCTTGACAAGTAAATAAATAATAACAGAAGCAAAACCAAAATATTTTTCATTCCAGTTTGGGCAATTCAGATGAGACTGTTGCAAAGCAGGCTATTTTATGGATCTTTCTTCTCATATTATGACATCACTGATAGTATAAATTCTTTCTCTCTCAGTTTTCCAAAGACAAGGGAACTCTCTTCTTTGCTTTTTCTCAAGCCTCCATGTCCCATCACGCCAAAATCTTGGGAAGACAGTTTGGCAGCATTTTTGGCAGTTTAGCTCTTGACAAACAGAATATGTTCCTCCTGTTTGCCACTTTGGAAAGGGGTGTTTATTTGAAAGAACAGAGCCAGGGATGACATTTTATGAAATGGCTGCTCACATGGCTGTCGTACAAATGGTTCCTTCCTTTGTTTATGGGCCTGCCCCAGTCCCAGGGTGAGTGGCCAGATTTGGACATGCTTTGACAGGTCTCTGCATCAGTGCTGCTCAGCATTCCACAAGTCTCACTCCTCCCAAAACAAGGCAAGCAGCTCATTTCCCCATAGTCTGAGACCCTCCTGGGAGGGGGATAAAGATCTGGGCTGCAACACAAACCCTGACACAGAGCCCGATGTGCTGCCCTCGCAAACTCAGCCCTCTCTTATTACCACACATTGCCAAACAAATGTTGGATTCCTCTTGACTGAAAGCAAAAATAGGTTTTCAATTCCTTTCCCCATCAATACTGAATCCAATATCTAAACTTAGATTTGAAAAAGCTTCTCAAAGAGAACTAATGAAAATTATGTGACTTTTTAAACAATCTATTAATTTTCTCTCTTTGTATTAAGAGCGTGTTTCAAAAATGATTGTGGCTGGATTCCAAAATCCTGCGCTAGAAGATATGCCAGGAAAGCACAAGACATCTTCTATAAAAAGATTTTTCAACTGGGAAGGTAAATGTGTCCATTTACCAAACAGACTAAGCCTGCAGATAGATGCAAGAGGCCTTGCTGAAATAATTGAAAATGTAAGCTGCATGGCAGGGCTCAGAGCAGAGCTCTGCACACACACTCTGCAATGATTACAGCCGTGGAACTGTGCCCACCTCGGCAATAAGTGGAGTCAGATGAGGGATTCATGGAGACAGGGCTGCTCCTACAGTCTGGCTCTCGCACCCTGAGCTAGATATTCATTCTGATCTCAGCAGGAAAGCATGTGTTTGCAGAGCTGGCTCGGGCTGCACAAAGTTAAACTCTTTATTAAATTTTCTAGTTGGCAGTAGTCAGCAACAACTTTCAAGCATGCTAAAAAAAGTTTATTTTTGAAATCCAGATTTATACAGTGGAGTGCAGCACATGTTTTCTGAATCAATGTTTTTCCCCTCCTTCCCTGTGGAGATCAGGGCTGCAATTTTTCCAGAGATATTTAAGATTAAGAGTCTAGCCCCGCATTCAGAAATTCCAAATTTTAACTGGCTATGATTCCTGTAGTGTAACCATTCAGTACTACTGGCACTGTTTTTAATCTGAATTTTTGGTTTAGATCAGTTCATGAGCAAATGAGAGGTGCTACATCAGAAAGGAAGGCACAAGCAAAGATTTGAGGCTGCTATGAATAATTTCTTTTGTCTTGGTTTTTTTTTTTTCCTAATCATGAAAATCTGGTCTTATTTGGAAATAACCACAACTTTTACAATGAATTTTCCTACCTTGAAAGCAGCTCTTCTCCAAATACCTGAAACCCCCAAATTTTTAAACTATCATTAAATATCAAATTCACGAAAAACCTTACTAACTGGGTTAATTGCTAAAAGCATAAGCTAGCTCTTACAACACATAAAAGCCACAGAATGCATAGCTTTATAAAATACAGATGGAACTTTTTAAAGCTCATATTTAACTAGCTATTGGCTAACTATAACACACTGGGTATCAAAAAAGACAATTTGTGTCACAAAATTGATGGTATACGCATACAAGTTAACATAAAGTCAGGCAACAATGTATTTTTAAAAAACACTGCCATGCAATTTTTAGACAATCTGAATTAAAATTAAATCTCAGAAAACCTGTCAGCACCTATAAACATAGACAAATTGACCTCTCCACCACCCCCTGCACTCATTCTTGCCAAAAGAAAATTACACACAAAAAATGAAATCACTTTCAAACCTATCTGCCAAGCCCACAAGGGGAATTCAGATCACATTTTCTATCTATAAATGTCCATTTTAGCCACTAAAGCAGGAACTCCAAATATAGAGCATTTAATGCCAGTGTCAACTCCTAAAATCCACTCCATAATTTAAAACCTCTGTCAGTCCTCTGCTCAATTATATATTGCAACCAAATCCACTTTCAGCTGAAGCCCTGTGCATCACTGACTCCCTTTTTTAGGCTGGGGCACAGAGATTTCCTACTAAAGGAACAGGGAGGACCATTGCTGGAGGAGAATGAAGCACCTACAGCAAGCTGCAGATTTAGTTCCACACTGTAATTTTGCAAGACAAAAGTGTTGTCTTAAAACACACAGCTTATGTTTGCAGTTCAATCAAACCTGAAATGACAAAATATATTGACAAGATTTTCAAGAAAACACTTTCCATAGCTGTGCCCTACTGGGTTACACAATGCAGTGACACAGTGTGAAGAGCTATAAACTTTACAACCTTTCAGGCTGAATGCTTTTCTGCCAAGCACAACAGCAGCAACACCAATGTAGCAGGAACAGAGAGAATTATCCCTGCTGCTTGCACAGTGCTGCTGTCTCTCCGGAGCGCTGAATCTCCTCCGCATCTCCCCTCTTTTCCATCACAAGGAATGTCATTAGTATGATGTGCAATCACGTACCTGACAACTTAAATCTCACATTCATTGTGCTCCAGCCCCTTAGGGTGAGTTTATGGCTAACCTGTGTGAGAGAATGCTTCCCTCTCATAGGAAAATTACTTGATGCAATACTCACGTGTTACCGATGCACTGAGAAACAACTGAAGAGCAAGACCCCTGAGAAGACACTTCATCACCCTCCCAAGCACCATGGAAAGAACAATTTACTGGTTTCTTGAACAGTGCTAATACATTTCCTGCTCAGAATAAAACAAATCAGAGGCCCAGCAGCTTCTTTTCAATGAGGACATCCTTTAGGTTGCATTAAAAAAAAAAAAAAAAAAAAAAAAGAAGAAAAGGGAGGGGAAAAGGGAAGGGAAAAAATGNAGAGAGGCAAAAGGTAAGGTATAAATGATTAGCCACATTAAATCAGCTTAATGGTTGAAATTTGTTTATGGTTACATAATGGGTGCAGATGGGGAAAACTACCAAGCTGCTGAGAGAGCAATTTAACAGCCTTCAAACTGAAGGAACAAGTTGTAAATTTTCAAACCCCCTCCACATTATTTCAACTGTACATATTTTAATATTTTTGACTTGGTGGAGTTATAATTCCAAAGAAACTTTTATTTCAAAAAAGAGAAAATTAAGTACAATTAAGTTTCTACTGAATTAGGTGCAATTGTAACAACAAATTGTGGGAAAGAAGAGCAATAGGGTTTATATAACAAAATTTTCTCAATTTAAAACAATGCAACACTTGTGTAGCTACAATGGAATGCTACTCCCACTAGATTTCAATTGCACTTCTGCAAACTAGCACATGTAGATAGACAAAATAGGAAGTGTTCTTGGATGCAAAGTACAGCTTTTCAGTTGAAGAAACTGTGGTTGTTCATAAAATTAAAGGACTTCAATGTAAAAAGGTTTATATAGTACAAAACATGCAGCTGAACATACTGAGCTCAAATTTCCATTTTACACACACACAAAAGAGAATCAAGTAAGGTAGGACATTTTTAGGAAAAGAGTAGCATTAGTGGTACATACAAGGACTAGCATTTGGAATTAGCCTAAATATGCCAAAGTGTCAATGACAGTGGAACCAGTCACAGAAAATCCCTTTTGCTTATAAGGAAATATAAGGGGTTCCTAGCACTTAATTTGCAGTGTAAGCTGATCTCAAAGTATTCCACTTCAGCTTATGAAAAATAATCCATTATAAGAAACTACTACATTAACATTTAGTTTGCTCTTTTGTGTCTTTATCACTTCCTAAAAATTAAGTGAAGACACATAAAATGTATTTAAAGAATGCATATGATGAAACTGATATACGACATGGGATCTCCTGTGCCACAAAAAATGCTTGGACGTTCTTTTATGTGCAAAACATCCTTAAAATGGAAGGAGAACTACCTGGGCAGTTCATACACCTACAAAGGTATTGCATCACGAGGAGGATACTGGACTTGTCGCCAGTCCAGACATAGCTGGGTATCCTGGTGTTCTCACTACCATCAGGTCTTGGAGCACAGACCCCAACTAAACCAAATTCAGATCCTCCCTCTTGTTCCAGCTCTCAGCAGAGACACTCACAAGTCAAAAAAAACAAAGGAGGTCTATCAAAAGTATACACTGAATGTGTATTTCCTGATGAAAACAAAGTAATTGACATTACAGGTAAGATTCTGGTCTTACCAAGGATAGTCAGCACCTCAAAATCAAAAGAGAGAATTATCTAGCTGTCCTAGGCTGACTGAATGATGCTTTTATCCCCATTTTGTCTGTTTAGCCCAGAAATAAGTTTTGCACCTTTAAGACAAGATCTGAGAGCAAAGGGGGTAGAAGGAGAAGCAAGCGGTGGAACATCTGAGGCAGTTGTTTTCAAAACATAGAGATAACACCTTCAGTATTCCTGTTCCTGGACTCAGAGTTGTCTGCACAGACAGCGGAGAGCTCTCCTTTAGTTTTTCCCCCTCTTTTTTTTTTTTTTTTTGGCTCATTTTTTTAATTAGCTGAGACCAAAGGTTTTTTTTTGGACTGTTCTGCTGTTGTTCGATCCAGGGACACCAGGACCATCGCCCAGAGAGGGCGGGCTCCCCCCAAGCGGCACTGCAGCCGGGGCGCCGGGCCCGAGCCTCGGAGAGAGAGAGAGACTGAGAGAAAAACCAAGGACACACCCACGGAAAAGACTTTTTCTGGGTTTGCCAACTCTTCAGAATGGCAAGAGGTTTTGTTGTGTAGTGTTGTTCATCCTTTGTGCTTGTGGGTGTTTTGTTTGTTGAATAAATAGTTTTTTCCACTTTTCTCCAAGGAACTCTGTTTCCCGAACCAGCTGGGGGGAGGGGTGGCTTGGATCTGCTTTTCTGGGGGAACCCCCCTGAGGAGGTTTCCTCCCAGATTTGCCCTAAATTAAGAGACTAGCAAATAACAATGCACTGAATGCCAAACAAGAAAAGAACAGTAAAATGGAAAATGCAAAGTCTTTCAAAATATGTAACACCATTATCTTATAGCCCTCTTTGCTGCTGGGGAGTTGAGGGTGGATTGAACTTTGAGGAACACCCTGGGATTCACGGGGTCATTGATGTTTTGTTGCCCTGCACTGTCCTTGAGAACCAGGAACATTTTATTTGCAATGCTTTCCCTTGAGATCATCCATCTGCATGCACTGCTGCCACACAGCCCTTTCCAGGAGCTGCCAGCATGGTCCATGGCCAACTCTTCAGACTAAGAAGGTTTTTCTATGCAGTACATCTCCTTTTTACCAAAAATTTCTCAAAATTTATATAAAAAAGCACACAACCATGCACTAAGCAGACTGATTACAATTAAACTAGTGGGTACAGATAAGGGCAATAAGCAATTAATGACAAAGTATCCAGGCACCAGGTTTCATATTTTCCCCTCAAATATGAAGAGGATGTGTTAAAAACAAAACACATAAACCATAAGTGAAATACACATTATTACTGCCCATTTATCCCTTTATGAGTAACTGTTTGAGGAGATACAAATACCATAATATTTAGGCACATTTTCTTCCTTGGCACAGGTGGCTGCTGGAAAACAATCAAGTCATGAAATGCTCCAAGTTCTGCTTTCTAGTGGTTTAATCCTTGAATTTTTCCCTCACTCTTAATATATGCTTTAAAAACAAATTAATCCAACAATTTTGAAATAACATGCATCTATGAAAAAACTGCAGAGCTGGCTCAAGTAAACCTCTCCAATTATCCCTATGAAATTAGTTGTTGAATTTCTTGTCATCTTCAAAATATATTTTTCTCTGAAAAGATGCAGCTCCCTACTTAAAGACAGGAAGGCAGTTCTTGGAAACTCTGAATTTTGTTGGTATTTACATAGGCAAAACCAGCAGAGCCCCCTAAACCTGGCAATCTATCTGCTTCTTACAGAGCAGTTTTGGGATGAGGACAAACAGTGGGAAAGGCAGATGGCACAAGTGTAGCATGTCAGCAAAGGTACAGCTGCTCAGAGGCGCATCCCTCACCAGCGACACACCAAACCATCAGAACCCTGACCCTTGTCACACAGAGATGTGGCCTAAGCTTTTCATGAACAGAGGTGGGGCAATGCTGTTCTGGAGCTCGCAGCTACTAAAGATTGGGAAGTGTGGAGTTCAGGCCCAAGGGTAGTACCATTGCTTGGAAAAAAATCTGTAAACTTCCCTTAAATTGTTCAAGCTTCTTCCAACTGCCAAATTCAACTGAACGTTTTAGAAGGAGAGACTTTCCAATGTTGTCACTATCAGAGACCAACTTCCTTAATGCTTAAATAGAGTGATGATGAGCAGGCTACAAATCTGAGAAAGGATTAGATGGACCAGTCCTGCATGACTAGTCACAAAATTTCCATCAATTCAGTGCCAAAACCAAGAGAATCTGAGGAGCAATGCAGCCAGGAATATCACAAGAAACATTCCCAGAAGGAAAATAGACCTACTAGTTCTCATTAAAAATGAACATCCATAAAAAAGAATTGTTGCAGCAGTGTTTCATAAAAGAGCACCTAAGACTGCAGACCCATTTGCTTTTAATGATTTCATCTCTTTGGTCCTCTGGGACTTCCAGACATATTGATAAACGAAACTGGTCTAACTACTCTGGCATCTTGGCATGTAATCATTTAAAACAGAGACACTTCCTAACTTGTGCAAAATTGAAACATTTGTTTGAGAATAATTAGTGCCTTAGCCCAACAATGCTTGGCAGATTTTTCTCATTAGTTGAGAAAAATGATTGAGGCAGGCAGACAAGCAAGCAGACTTTGTCAGGCATTCTGTGAAAATAATTTGGACCACACACTTGGCTGCAGAGCCAGATAACGTATGTCGTTCTTTGCTATCTTAACAGGTAGGATTAAAAAAAAATACAACAAGAAACAACCATCTGGCACATGAAAACTGATTTGAGAGGACTTTTCACATCTTCTAGCGAAGCTCTTCTATGTTCTCTGTGCAAGCCACAATGATCAAGTCATCCAGCGTTAGGCCCCAGCACATCACTTATTTTCTTTTCTATTTCCTATTGTACAGTCAGAACGAGAGCTGAAAATATTCATTGTGAGTCACAGGCGGTGCAGGTCCCAGAACAATATTTGCAGAGTATTCATGCTGGGATAGCCAACTGTGCTTTCCTTCTCCAGGGATGTTTTAGCGTGCAGAGCATGTTCAAGGCAAACTAGGATCAGGGAAATATCAAATCACCACAGGTTTTAGGAGGCTGTACAACTTCCAGACATGTTTCCTTTCTGAGGTCCTTCCAGAAATCAGACTACTAGAAAACTAAGACAAAGCTCAAGGTGCCAGGTAACTTAACTACACCAAACCAAATTTCACAGGATTCATTTTATAAGTGTAACTTTCTGCTATTTCAAGTTAAACATTCATATATCAATGCAACTAAATTAGGCATAGGATATAGATAAAAACTTTTTGTCATCCAGATATATGAAGAAATTCTAACCTCTGTATTTTACACTATTTATGTTAGAAAGCAAATTTCAGGTTTTAACATAAACTTACAAAACAAATCAGCTGTCAAACCATCAGATGTAAATTGATACGTTGCAATTTATATACTTCAAATTATGAAATAATTACATTTACTAGCAACATTTACATATTTCCCATGTCTGCCTGCAGCCTTTAAGTAGCCATTTGGCCTATTATGCTTAGATAACCACCTGGAACTCCTTCCTGGGAAAGTTCCCAAGTCTAGACACTAAAAATCACATATGTTTCCAATTATAAGAAACTATTACTATAAGGCCGACATAAATCTCCTACATCAACAATCAGTTGCCAATTATATCACATTCCACAATATGCTTTCTTACTATAACTAATTTATGGAATTCTTAGCCTAGAAAAATCAATAAAATTAGGAGAAAAGGAGAAGTAAAAATATCAGAGCTTGACATTAGGGTGAACATTTGAACCCAAACGTTAGTTTTGTATGGAAAAAAGCTGCAATGAACTGGATCAACAGACCTATAAATTGTACAATATAAAAAGCTTCATTGTGCAAACAATGTTGGCTGTTATCCACAGTATCCATCACATTCATTCCTGCATCACGCAATGAGATTCTTTAAAAAATGTTTAACAAAATATTGGCAGTTTTTTTGTCTTGCTATGTTACACATCCACTACACAAGAGGCCAGAATTACAGTAAGGCTCTTTTGACCAATGTAGCAAAATCCAGTGGGATCTGTTCCACTTTCTGTCGATCACTTTTAAATGTTTTTACCATGGTTGTAAACAATAACTACCAAAAATCAGCTGATTTTTAGGAAATTCTAGAAAACAAAGATGATTCAAAATACAATTAGTGGGAAAACAGCCTTTACCAAAAGCAAACTGTGTTCAGGAAAAATGACACTTTATACATTATATATATATATATATATATATGGAGAGAGATATCACACTTCACAGGACTAGTGAAAACATTTGTAATTCACCTAAAGTGTTAGAGCCTTTTCCCTTTATGTTTCCCACCAAGTGCATTGATTTAGCTGCTTTCTATAACCAAGCAGTACTACCTTAATATTTATGGATATCACTATATTAATTTAAGTACTATTGAATTCTTTATGAAAAATTGTGATGTTTTGCAGCAGAAACAGTGTAATTACAGTTTTAAATTGTGATTTTTTTCTGAAAATGGTAATTTCCCTCAGTTTACCAATGGGGAAGAGCATCCAGTAATAAAAAGATTGAAATCTTTGTTTCCAGGACTCCTGAAGATTACAGCCCCTCTTTCCAGGCAAATCAATCAACCTTTTCAGATTATATATTATCAAATATGTTAGTTTCTTTTGTTGGCAATAACTTATATACAAAGCATTAAATGAAAGCAACAAAAAACTGCTCTTTTTCTACTTGTCCTTGTTTTGCTCTGACTAGTATTTAAAGCTGATCAAGATTTTTTTTTTTTGTAGTCTATCAATTTTGAAAGGAAAATCTCGGGTCCTGTCCAGATTTTGTCATGACAATATTAATTTCAGCACAAAGTCCAACTTAGATTTGGTCTAAACAGGAACAAGAGCTTCAAGTCCCTCCTTTGCTCTATTCAGATAATTTTGGTCCAGACTTGTGTGATATTTTCTACTGGAATGGTCCCCTTTGCTCAAATAACCAATATGCAGTAATGGAAAAATAGGCCTAACTACACAAACCATGGAGGACAAACTTTTGAAATCTAAATCAGACTAATCCCATGTTCCTCTAGACCCCTGCTGCTGGAATACCTCAGCATCTCCTGTTGTCAGCACTTGCATAAAAATAAAAGAACAAGGATGGCAAAATTTTAAAAACTTGTCTTCTGAAAGTACCAAAGAAAAGTTTAGTATGTGATTGCATTTATTTAAGTTCCACAAATTCCTGACATTCTGATGACTCTAAAACCTCCTAGGGAAAATTATACTTGTCAAATTGCTGAAAGTATTTCTTTTCCTAAATACCATAAATTGCAATGAAAGCTGGTCAGAATCTTAATTTCAGCAACAGTTGAGAATCAGAAATGCTTCTGATAGATAGAAAATATATAACATTAAGGCTGAAGTTTTTCTCCTTCACACTCATTAGAAGTTTTTCCTTGGAACATAGGAGTCACCTCAATAACATATTTCACTAGGACTTATCTGGCATGAGACTTCAGCTTATAATAACACAAGGAATATTATCTTTCTTTATGGATTTTCCACAAGTTAATATGTTCAGCAAAACAATAGTGTGAAAAAAATGGAATTTCGGCACACGAGTTTCAAGGTCAGTCTTTTTTTCTCCAGATTTGAGGTCTTTAAATCTTCAAAGTCTGGAGATGTCAGCACATACATTTCATTTGAAACGTCCATCAGTAGTAAAATACAGAGAATTCTGAGCAGCTCACGTGTTGATGAGACTACAATAACAAAGGTACATTGTGCAACCATTAGCTTAGGAACACTGCACATTCATTTTTGTCCTCCTTTTTTCCTTTTGAAATGGAATTATCTCCTGGCTTAATGTATCTGGTTGTATAAACAGCTCATTTGGGGTCTAGCAAAAACAAATAAACAAACAAACAAACAAAACCACTTAGGAAAGCATAGATGCAAATGAATCGTGTCAAACAAATTAAAGTTTTCCCCCAAACAAAGGATGGTTTTAAAACCCACAGTTTCTCAGTATTATTGTCAGAATAAACTCAATATAATTACAAACCAAACAATTATCAGAATGCTAATTTCATGGACAGCACATTAATTCATTTCTTTTCTCATTTCTTAATTGCTCACCTTATAAGACCAAGTTATATTGCTGCTTACCTTCAAGCAATTCCTGAAAACAACATTGCGTGAGGCAGAGGAACTTTGAGGTGTTTTTAATGACATCTTCAAAGAGTAAAAACTTGGCACAGTACTGAAAAAGAAAATTCATGCTTAACCTGAAAAAAAAAATTGGATTTAGATTAATCATTCAAAAGCAAAACGCACTTGCTTTTTATGTTTTAAGAACTTCAGATGTTGGATAGCTTTGCATTAATGGCCTCACTTCTGTGAACAACTTAAAACTTTATATATTTTAAGCCACTCCAATTGACCTTTGTCAGATTTGTGTCCTAAAGGAAATCCCCATAACACCCAAGGAAGCCCCACTTTGCTGACAAGTGGCCTAGTATTTCAGAATTTTTTTTCCCCATACATATATAGTTCCTAATACTAACACAAAATCACTAATTGCTAAATCCCATTGACTTACAATTAAATACAGACTTCCCACCTACCAGGGCTACTTTTGAAAGTATACAGATATCCAAAACTACAGATCAATAACTGCATTTTCAAGAGTACATAATGGTTTATACCATATTTCATACATTCCTATAGAAACTGGATACCTTACCTGGTTACATCCTTCTGAAAATGCTAGAAGGTGCCTGCAAGTGGGAATTTAATCGTGATCCTTCCTATGCATGAGTGCTTGACTTTACATGCGTTACTCTTTGAGCATCATCACTCACTTTTTATCCTTTAAGTCTGCAGTAGAGATATCTGCATATACTGTATTACAGTTGTACTAGCTACGTGCAGCTGATTATTTTTTAATAATATAAGGAATTAGGTTATGACATAAAAATAAAGCAGCAAAACCTTAAAAACTTTCATTGACATGACAGAAAGAACTGCAGTTGGGACACTGTGAGGAGGCGGTTGTTTTGATTTTTCAAACCCACAGAAATGCAATATTTAGTAGCAGCATGTGACAATTCCATTGGCAACATTTCCAGAAAACACAGACGTGCCCGTGCCCCACCCACTGTGCCAAACAAGACACTCAGCACTCCAACACCAGGTGGGGAAAAAGGACATCAAGAGAGGGAGAAATGAGGATTGATCCTCTGCCCACTGCGGGCAGCGAGGATTTTATCACTGCATTACACGTCGTAGAACCATTAATTGGGTTACCTGCAAGACAGAGCATGAGAGCTCTTAAAAAGAAAGGTAAGATAAAATAAAAAACAGCTCTGATGTGTCAGTAACCGTAATACAATCAGGGATAATTTGTGACCTAATTGAGAAACCGAGGCAGGGACATAAATTTCCCTGGTGCTGTATGAAACATTAGATGTGCGCCCTATTAAAGATGATGAGATTGGTGTCTCTAATTTGGCCTGAAGTGCACAAACTCTCCTATCCTCAAACATTTCTGCAAGTACATTTTTCAAGTTCTCAGCAAAGGAAGGAGTGCAGATTATGTGGCTTAGGATGAAATGAGCCATTCATCAATAAATACAGCAGCAGTAATGAGCAATGAAATTAGCCAGGATAGGGCAAAGCTAGCAAGAAAAAAAAAAAAAAGAGAATATTCAAAAATATCCACATCTGTAGTAATTTACATCTTGTTGCTCCCTCAGATAGTGGAGCTAGAGGAGCAACTATTCACAGTTCATTTGCTAGCTCTGAATGTGCTGGTGAAGTTAAAGACAATCCAAGGCAGAAATATTGAATATAAATTATTTGTTGTGACCTATAAAAAACAACCATTGCTCTTTGATATTTTCACTAGTGGAATAATTCAGATCTCTCTTTGTAAGCTGAGGCATCAAACAGAGAAAATGCTAAGGCGACTTCTTGTGAAAAGCAATCATCTCTTTCCACTGAAGTAGTAAAACTAGAGATTTTTGGAACATTTTTTAAAATTTGCCTTAGTAACAAGGTAGTTTTTTATTGCGAAATATGTTGCATATAATTGTTTTATGTAGTATATACTCATGTTAGCCCTACACATCCAAAAAGCTGTGATTCAGAGCTCATAAGGACAAACTGTCTGCTTTTGATTAACATTGTTTTTTATTAAGAAATATTTCAAATCCAAGCAGTTATCATCACCATATGACTTATCACATGTCTTTGTGCCTGCCCTTGCCCTGACAATAAATGTCATCATAGAGACAAATAAATGAGAACAAAAAGATAGCCCCAAATCCAGAGCTCCTCCCTTTTCTGTAGTCCAGAAGAGTAGGATGCCCCAAAGTCCTACTCAAAAACCTGTTCTCTTAATTTAAGAGTAACATGTAAGTGCCGACAATAATTTGGTTTATTAGACAGAGCACTTTTGCATTAAATATTAGTAAGGGCGGAGTTTCCAGCTGTAAAGGACACCAACAGAGCTGGGACTATCACTAAAGTCTCAGAAAATCTCAAGCTGGTGCTCTGTGACACTACAGTGCTCCTTATGTGGGTTTGTCAGTGGGAAGTAAAACCTATTGAAAATCAAACCTTCAGACTCCTCTTTTGTTCAGCCTACACCTCAACAAATGCAAAGGCAATCAGACAAGGAAATTGTGGTGTTCTGGGATGGGATTGTCTATCTCCTTTCTTACTATAGCAGCCCCATTTTGGGTAGAAAGTTCTCTTGGAAATAGGTGAAATAGATTGATACTTTTCAAAGTGTCTTTTTATGGGGTTCTCATTACACTTTTGCCAGTTTTCTTCCAGGCATTTAGAAACTGGGTGATTGTTGCTAACATCATTTTTTCCCTCAGCCAAATCTGACTGGATTTGCCAGGCAGCAAAGGAAGCAGCATGTTACCAGCTCTCAGGTCATGCTATACACACATTTGTATTTGTAATACTTGCTAGATCTTAAGGGCAAAACTCTGTTCTCCTGTCTGCAATGCAGTGTTTTAGCTGCACTGCAGATCATTTATATCTATGCTCCCTGTCCAAGTCTCAGAGAGGTCAGCTGTGATTTTGTGAACATCCCTCTGCAATTTCTTTCTGCATTTTAGTGTCTCTTTCACAATCGGTGTGATCAGAGGGTGTGTCTGTGCTGGCTTGTTGCTGACCTGATGGCTCTGTTCCTGCCTCTTCCTGTGACTCCTCAATGCACACTCATTGCTGACCCTGCAGACACTCTCCCAGCCTAAGCAGATGCAAGGGTGACCTGTGGTCTCTGACTTCAACTCTTCAGTATGTTTTGGATATCAAATAGTTCATATTTTATTCTCTGATAGGCCTTCGGTTCCCACTTTATGACTAAACCATATGAGGCAAGAAATGAGCTTCTCTCCACAGCTGGGATAGTGCTGTCCAGCTACAGGCTTCCTTCATTTTTTACTTGTCCTGTTGAGGAGTGCAGGGACCTGGATGGAAATCATTAGAATAGCAGTGACAGGTTGCTACCTTGTAATATGGTGCTTTCAGATAAAATTTATATGAGAAAACAGATCTTTTTTGTGTGTTTTCTCATTTTGATTTCCTTCCTCTTTTAAGTAAGAAAATGAAAGTGTAAACCTACGGCTAAAATGGTGGTAGACAGGTTTTCCTTAATCAGAGTCCTGGCAAACATCAGCCATTTTTCCCCAAGTGCAAGTGGTGCCCAAATGGTGAGGCAGGGATGTTGTTTTTTCCTCTGTTCACTTTCTTAACTCTTTTCCAAAAGGCCACTCTGATGAGGAGCCCCGCTCTGCACATGGACCTGAAAGAGCCCTGTTTATTACTTGGTTTGATTTTTGACCTGACCATTGATGCACATAATGGAAAAGCAGTGTCTAAAGTGCAGAAGGAACCCATTAATAAAATCGTGCCTTTTCAAGATACGTTTGTACAGATTTATAGACATATATAGATATATGTACATAAGCACATTAGCCATACATAAATATATATACACAGGCACAAAGAGTGAGAATCCTTTTAAAATCCATCCCAAATGCTGCTGTTCAATACAAGAAGCACGACTCTCCTTCTCCAGACAGTTTTTGTATGTGCCTATAAAAGATGGCTACACAGTACTTTATTTAAGTACTAGTATTGCTAGAAAAAGTGAAATAGTGGGGAATCACAGTCAGAGAGATTTCTTCCATGAGCAGGCTGGACCAGAGCGAAATGCTGCATTGCACCAACTAAAAGAGAGTGCCTTCTCTCTGCCTGAATTTACCCTGTGCTTCACCACTTCAGACAAGGAAGGAGAGTCTGCAAACATCTAGGATTATAGTCATCACTTATTCCTGTGTTCTAGTGCTGTGTGCATAGCACACTTTCATCACCTTAAAAGACTGGTGATCCAAAAAAGGGAAAAACTGCACACATATATCAACTAACTTTTAAAAGGCTTTTTTTTATCCATGACATAAGCACTGCTTTAATAAAACTTAACAAATGTCAGGTACTTTATGATATATCATGCTCCCTGAAGTGAACTCTGTGATCAAGTGCTTTTTTTTTTATTAAATTCTTCTCTAAAGATCAACTAATCAATTTTTTTTGTGAATTTTTAGGTATGCGGGATGTTGCAATCAGTGGAAATTGATCACTGAAACTATATATTATTGTTTCTTTTTCATGCCTGGTTAAAAATGCAACTGATATTGGAATGAACTGCTGTTCTTTCAATTTTTAAAGTTTCCACAGCACTCAGGGATGGGTGCTAGGAAATCAGTTCTTGTAAATGCTGATTTCAACAGAGTATGACTGCATGAGAATATAAATATAGCATATAAAATAGTGGGAGCCCAGACATGAAGCTCATTGTGAAATGACTTCAGCTAATTTTACAGAAAGCTTTCTAAAGCATATAGAAAAATCTGGAATCAAAAACTTGAGCCTGTATTTTGCACATGGTGCAGTAAGAAGAGTGATCTATTTAGTGAAAAATCTCAGAAAATGTATTACAAAGAGAGCTTTTATTAATCTCAACACAGAGAGAAGAAAATTCTGCAGAATTCCACCAAAATTTTCAAAATAAAACCAAAAGAACATGAGCTGAGAGCACCCTCTTCTGATCATTATTTTGTTTTTCAAGTTCTAGGCAAAATATATTCTGCATATGTTGTAAAATTCCAGTGACCTGCTCTTTATCAGAATCCCAAATACACAAACTGCTTGGGAGATGAATACAATACATTTCTTTCAGTTACAAATTAATGTTTTTCCTTTAGTTGTTCTTTTTGTTTTTTTTCAATTGGGCAAAGATGAAGCCAGTTCTTCCAGTAACTCTTTCCCCTTGTATGTTCCAGTTTGATTTCCATAAGGCCACCCAGGACCAGAGGTGCAAGAGACAGGCTGATTTTTTGTTTAATTCATGACACCAAAAGAGATTTAAATTCAGGTAAAAAGAGAAAAAAAGCCAGTCTGATTCTAAAAGTGTGTGTTTACAAAGATTTACAAAGACGAAAGAAGGAGCAGAGGATGGAGATAGAGTAAGAGCAAGAAGAATACTAGGAATATAACTATTTTTCTATAACTACACCAGCATTGTTTTTACAGTATTCTCACAGAGACCAAGCTGATGACATAAATTTTAAATCCCTCTGTAATTCAGAGGGGAAAAAAAGAAAAGAGTGCAGTACTTCTGACCTTTTACCTCACTTACAGTCTTTGAGGACTGGAGAACTCATGAATATTAGAGCTAATGAAGCTTGATTTTCTCCAGATTTTTGGTTCAGTGTTGATTGACTCTCATGTCTGGAAGATGTAAATTGTGACTGAAGCTTTTCTGCATTTGAGACACTTTGATGTGCCCTCTTCAGTGTGTATTCTCTGGGATTCAAAAAGACTCCAGCTCATGCTGTAGTATTTTTCTCAGTGGGTACCTCTCAGATGTCTCTCTGACCTGGACATCTATTTACATAAATCTTATAGGAACATCCTGTCTCTGAGATTTCTGTTCCCTTATCATACTTCATAAAAATACAACAATGGGTTCAAAAAATTAGATAGCATGGACGAGTGGGCAGATATATATTGATGCATCTAACTTCTCATTAATTCTTTGAAGATTTTCACTAGAGAGCCCTTGATAGGGAGAGGTTCCCCTCGGGGTAGGGAGGGATTCAAATCAGAAGCGAAGCCCAAAGAGGCAAAGGGAGTGAGCAGCCATGGCCAAGAGTCTCCTGCAGGGCAGATGAGGCATTTTGGGGTGAGTGATCCCATCTCTCAGCAGGAGAGGCTGATGTACCAGCACTCACTCCCAGCATGACACAGACTGGAAACCACAGAAATTAAATTGGAAGATACAGGCACAATCCTATTCTGTGATAAGGAAACCAGGGTGGATAGAGGCAGCACAGAGATAAGAGGGTCATGAAAACTAACAGAGCAATTTGGATCTGAGAAAGTGGATGCACTGTTCACCAGATGCACTCAGCCACACTGGATTGCCAGATGAGGCTTGTCCTTGTCAAAATACAATAAATTGGCCTCCTCAGCTTTCTCCACATTTAAGGTTCTGGCATGAACCACTTCAGCCAAACAAAGATTGATGGCTGAACTATACACTGGAATGACACAGGACGAGGATGATGCTGAAATATCATTAAAATTGATGATTTTGGCTTGTTTGTCTGTCGTCTTTAGTACAGTGTGGCAGTGCATCTGGAGACCTGACATTACCACAGAACAATGTAGAGCCTTCTGGGAAGGGAAATGCTAGAGCTGGAAGACAGGCATATGCAGAGATGCAAAACATCCAGGAACAGCTTTTGATCCTGCTGGTAAAGAGCTGTGTTGTAATTCCAGGTATCTGACAGGAATGAAACCCAGCTCAGGCCATTGTGTGCTCTTGCTTACAGAAACAGTAACCTACAGCTGGGCTGTGGAAACCAAGGGTCAGGCACTGTCCAGGTGTCCTTAAAAGGTAATGGGTGGCAACCCAAGGCAAATGCAACTTTGAGTTATTGGCCCAGAAGCGGTAATTTAGAAATTGGGATTTCAGGTTATTAGAGGAGAAATAAAGGAATTGGCTGGTCTTCCTTTGGGGTTTTTACAGAATCACAGAACAACTTCTTATGAAGGAGGCCTTAGAGATGATAGAATATTCAGTTGGAGCTGCACAGTAGGAATGATCAACAGAAGAAAATCTTTACCATTACCCAGCAGCTGGAATGTACTGGAAAGGATAGTAACAGAATAAGGAGTTTGCCTTTTTGAGTCTGGCTATTTGTAACGCCTGAAATAAGAACAGTAGCATATGTAAGAATATGTGGGTTTGAAATGGTGTAGGGTCAGCGGTGTAGTTGGCATACCTAAGGGGTCCTCTATGGAAATTATGGAAATCTCCAGAGTTATCAGTTCTTATTATCAGGCTTCACAAAATGTGGACCAGAACTACATGAAAAGGTGGTTCAGTAGAATTAAAAATATCCTGGGGCATAGGAAGCCTCAGACTTCAAAGTTTCTAGTTATTTGCACATCATACTTTAGTTTTTTCTTTTAAAGAAAAAAAATTACAAGGCTCTCAGAATCTTTCATTATGAAAGAACCTCAAAAAGTAATGATACTTGAGCACAATACTTATACAAAGATGATAAAGCATAAAGGAGAAAGATAAAATAATGCTCAATATCTTATCTTCCTGGTAAAGAAGCAGAGAGCAAGGTTGGATTTATATTTACCTAGTTAAAAAATTTCTTCAGACTTAATCTGCTATATTATTATTTTGAGGTCGACACTGTCAGTTTTACTCTCCAAAATGCACTAAAGGGTTATCAAGGTAAGCAAGGACTGGACTGGATCCCTGCAGCCAACTCATATACTGAGCATAGGGTAGAAGCTTTTCCTATAGATCTTTTCTTCACAAGCATGGAAAATACCACCAAAAAAAACCCACAAAAACGACACTTGTATTCATTAGATATCACCCAAAATATATTGCTGTGAATGGAAAGCACTTTGATTAGGACTGACTTAGCAACCTGCACAATGTAGTTCTGCGTGTGAGTCTGATGGATCAGCATTCCAATGCATACAGTGAACAGATGGTTCCTGCAGAAGAGACTGATTCAGTGTTTCTGTTCCCCTTGTACTGGCACTCATTCAAAGCAGGTGCTCAATAAACCAAGACTGGAAGTGGACCAAAATGAACTGGCTTCTAAAAAAACTGGGACATAGAAATGGAGAAGACAATCCCTTCTCCTCTCTTTTCCAAGAATATGAGTGCATGCAGTGCCGGCTTTGCCCGTGGTGACAAATCTCACAGGTTTGTTACTGTTTCTGAGATGCAACATCAACAAACAACTTTAACATGAGGACCAGGGGCACTGACAAGCTGAGCATGTCAGTATGTAATTCAGGTTTGAACTCCATTTTATACTGTCATGTTAATTTTTTCCAATTTTTTCAGCTTGTTCTGTGTCCAAAGTGGCCAAGCCCCAGCTAGAACCAGAGCTGCTATTCTGAGTCCATTCCTGATCTGATTTTAAAGCAGAAAGATTCCTTGTCTTTGGGAGAAATCAAATAAACATGGCATCAAACCCTTTCACTGTCTAGGTTCCAAAGTTACCTGCTACAGCAAGGAAAGCAACAGCAGTGGAGATATTTATGTGTTTTACAGATGAAGTGATCCAGTGGTTAAATCTGGATGAAACTTCAGTTCAGAGCAGAATTTCAAAATTAATCAGGGTCATGGTTTGTGTGCACATGTGATGGTGCTAAAATCTTCTGGGGTTTCTTGTCTTCTGAAGTTTTGTCTGTATTTGATCTGGAATAGGAAAATAGGGTCCATTCCAATTTGGAAAGAAATCCAGAACCCAAATTATATGAGTAAACTCACATAATGAGACTGAAATGCCCCCGAATACCCCCTTAGCCTTCTCTTTCTGAGGATGGAAAGTTTGACAGCCAGATGGGACTGGGGAAGAAAGATGTCTCCAGATGGAAAATGATGAAAAGCTGAATTTGGCAATATTATTAAAGTGGACCCCTGGTTTTAATTATAAAGTTATAGAACGAGTGATGGCAAATCCATTACAGAGACTGAAATTACATCCAGCTTATCTGCTTTAAGCACTGTCAAGCATCCACTACTCTACAAGAAGGATCCGCTCCAGTTTTCAGCTCTCAGGTTGAGATGTTTTCTTCTTGCAGTGACCTGTTAGTCAGCCCAGAAGACTCTCACAGCTCATCTTCCCACCTTTTCAACCAGTCAATTGAAACTGGCTTTTAAAATTATCTTGATCTTTGTGACAACAGTTAGCAGTATGCCAGTGACTTACCTGGGAACATTTATTTAGGATTCATAAATTTTTATAGGGAAACTGTTGATAGAGCCACTATTCTGCCTGCCTTGAAATATTGAGCTGCTGTAATGCTTTGATTTGAAACATTTTAACATCTCTCTGCAGGAGAAAACCTCGACAGAAAGATAGAAAATTCATGCCTAAAACACGTGTTGCAGTCATGAAGTTACTTTGTGAACTGGCTGAATGTATTTGATTTCAGGGGCTAAAATGGTGGAAACAACAATCAGGGTTTGAGAAGCTTGAACTTCAGAGTGAAAAATAGTCCACCTAACAATGCTGTCCTTTCTGACTTTAATTAATCTGTCACACAAACATGACCTAGTTACCAGCGTGCAAATGTCAGCTTGTAATAGCTTTCCCCTAGAGTCCTCCTGAACTAGCATTTGCCATTTACATTTGCTCGTTCAGTGATGAAGAGCAGTTAATGAGCTCCATCTGCTGCTGCACGGAGTGAATTGTCCCAGCAGTTCCAGCTCCCCAGCACCTCCCCGGGCTGCCATGGGAGAGGTGTTCCAGGCACTGCTGCACCACGCCACTGGCGAGGGCTCGCAGCAGAACCTTCAGCTCTTTCTGCTTCTTGTCCTGCTTTGCTGTCATAACCTCTACTCTTATGTGGGCTTTCATCAATCTGTAATCTCTTAGGTAATTTCATTTTGACTTGCAGGGTGACAACGCAGGGCATCTTCTTTTCTTTTTTTAATATGTTTTCCCATGCAAAAAGGCGTAACAGCTCTCTTAAAATAATTAGCACTAAAAAAACCAAAGAGGCTCACAAAACAGGAAACTTTATCTAAGTTACTAATGCACTCTTAATAACCAAGGCCACTGTGCTGAAGATGGGTACTCAGATCAACAGATGGATGCCCTTACGTTATGCTTGCCACATGTGTTAACTGGAGTATTCAGATGGGATATTTACTTGTTTATGTCTTAAAAGAAATTATCTGACAGTGATTTAAAAGGCCTTCTTAGTTTATGAGAGGGTTAATGAATATCTGTTCTAAAATATCACCTTCCTTAATATTCCCCCCTTGATTTAGGGGGAATATTTCAAATACTCTCAAAGTATCACAACTGGCATCACAGTAAGAGGCTGCAGGAAACACTTACCTACAGCACAGCTGAATAGAAAAACACCAGATAATTAATGAGGTGAAAAGGTAGCAAGGATTAATATCTTAGTATGTCTAAAATCTAAAAATACAATGAAATATTATATCTGATTAAATAACTCAGTATGGGATTTTATTTTCATAATACTTTTCCATTAAGAAAGAAAACAATATCAAAGATCTTGAGATGGTCAGAGGTGTTTTTCTAGTCTGCACAATGCTTAAACACCAATGAGATGGCTGCTGAATCAATCAAAACACCAGACTTGGAGACATTCTACAAAGGAAGGGAAGTTATTCCTTGGGCTGGCTGCTGCCTTCGGACCCATGGAAAGCAGAGCACGTCCTGCTAACAGCAAGGCAAACTGCACGAGGATGCATCACCAGCTCCTGTGTGACCCCCTCCCCCTGCCTCGGGCCATCACTGTACCCCTGCCTCCAGCGCTCGCAAAATACCATATTTCTGAATTATGAGCCTGAGAAGGTCTCTGATCAGAAAACATTAAAATCAAAGTAAGAAACTCAACTATCAGTCAAAAAATGGTTGCCAAAAGCCCAAGGTCTTTTCATCAGATATGAAACCAAAGACATTTTCACTCGCTCAGCCTCAATTTTGGCCCCTAGTCTTAGCACTGAAAGGAACTTGCTCCTCTCTAATTTTCCTCTGAGTTGTAGCATTCAGTGTATTGTTCACGAATGCTCCTTACTTAGGGGAGCCTTTCCAACTAACTCCAAGGGATTTGGCAGTATCTAGGGACAGAAACTATGCTTGAACAGGATAATTCAAATGCTGTTCTTCATTCTTCATACACCACACTGGAAATCTGTTGGGAACATCTTCTGCAGCAAATTCATGTCAAACCAAGTTTTATTTTTGAAATTAGCAATTAATACAGAATTATGCAAAGCAAAATAATGAATAATCTGGCTGTGCAGTCAATTCTTTCATGAAAACATGGGGGACTTCAGTATCTAACACTGCTTACAATTAGCACATCAGTGGGAAAACAGACCCTGTTTTCAGCTAGTGCATTGTAAATAAAGTTGCTCAGATCTTCAACAGCTTTTAAAAATAATATTTAAGGTGAATTGTCTCCAAATTAATTGGAAGCTACAAAACTCTTAATGCTTACTTTATGCTTGCAGTAAATGTAAATCCCAAATGTAGTGTTAACATGAGAGGTAACAATTTGAAAAGATTCAGGAACAATGTAAACTTTAAATTTAAGAAAATAAGTACAAAGATTTAACATAAGTCTTGTGTGAATTTTATGGGAGTAAGAATTGGAAAGCGATGTGAGAGTCCAGTTTTCCACCTCCAAGAAAAAAATATCATACAGCCTGTTCCTGAATAAAGGGTTTAAGATTAAATATTCCACAGCAAAATGTTAAAAAAAAATAGATTTTTTTTTTTGGCTGCTCATTAACACAGGAAGTCTTAGTTTGATTTCTTGAATGTATGTACTTTCATATGAAAGTCAGAATATCCACAGGGTACCAAGAGGCACTAGACTGTTCTTGAAGCATTGCCTCAATAAACCTTGAAAAAGGAATTACTAATCATGGCAGAGAAACAAATTTTCAGTAGTCAAACTTTAGAAAATAAAAATACTGAGGGGATTTTAGTGACAAAATAATTGTCTAACAGTGTGCAATGATTTTGTGGACTTAGATGGGAGCAAGGGCAAATCTGTCTCACACCGGTATTTTGCACTTTCTTCCTTCTTGTGTAATGGTGCTCTTCACAGGCAGCACCCTGGTGAAAAGGTGCATTCAAGACTGTTGGGGGAGCTTTTTATTTTTTATTGCATTTCTGTGTGTGCAGTGAGTCTGACTATCAGTAATGCCAAGATACACAGTGTATAAAAGCACATGGACACCTTTATACCTATATATACAACAGATACATATACTATGGTCAGGAAAAAGGTATAATAACAAGCACCTTTAAACGTCCATGCTGCAGTATAGGAGATAGGCTTGTAATATCTGTCAGTGAAGTAACCACTTGGAAAGACTGCTGTGGTTTTTCATTACATGTAACCATTCTGTCATGTGGGTCATCATTTTATCGGCATAAAACTTTTCCTATTTTATCAAGAGCTATCACTCATCCAGGGTTTTGTTTTCTATTCAAGAAGTTTTCCACCTTTATGTGAAATTTTTTTAACCACATGTGGTTCAAGAGGATTTATTGAGATGAAAATTAGGCATATCAAATTTTTCCTCTGCGTAGTAGTTACCCAGGCAGTTGTGACTGAGTAGAGTATAAATATCAAGATAAATTGCCATGTTCCATTAAGGATGGGCAAACACCTAAGTAAGTCCTCACTCAGGGAAATACATCTCTCTGGATGTAAGCCTTTTGGCTCCAGACCATTTCTGTAGTCTGCCCTGCATTCACTGAGATAAGCCATTGATGTCTATGGGAGTTCTGTCTAAAGATCTAGAGGAATCTTAACACATATTTGTGACCTTACAAAGAAGAACAGATTGTTTGGTTTGTGTTGATAGCTCATGTCTTCAAAACTGTTTCTTGCTACGTAGCAAAACAACTTTGATCTGCAATTAAACATTTTCTTATATAAACTGGAAAACTTATGCATTATTGACAGAACTAGAAGGAACTGAGTACAGAAAGCAGAAAACGAAAACAACATTTCATTTTATTTTCACATTTATTCAGTGCAGTTCAGAAACAAGTATAATATAACTTTTATTTTACAAAGTTGACCATTAAATATTAAAAAAGGACTTATTGGTCTTTGAGTAGTAGTTTCATATGGGACGTGCATGCTGATAGGGAGCCAGTTTTGGATGACAGACATTTAAAAGCAGAAAACTGAGTCAACAAAATTTTCAGACACACTTGAAAAGATGACATGTCCTTTAATATCCCTTTATCCAAATGTAACTTCATTTTTCCGCAACTTCCCCTCCCATTTCCACTTTCTTAACTTTAAACTAATATTACAAAATAAAATATTTAGAAATACAAATAATATACCCAATAAAGTACATTAATTATGATGAATGATAACGGGAAAGAGAATCTGGCATAGTTGTCTATGTGGTAAGGATTTTTAACGTGGAAGCAATCAAAGATACAGAAAAGTCTTCTCATTACCGACATTGCTGAACTACACCCACTGGGGTGACTTTTCTCCCTTTTTCTGTCAGTGCTGGTTTGTTTGCTTTTGCTTGAATCGGTCTTGTTCATATTGTCAGGGGCACTGCAACTGTTTGTCACTGCTGCCAGGACTCCACTCTTCTCTTCTTCATCATCATCATCAATAATCTGATATGGAACAAAACAGCAGGTACTTAAATGCATGTTTCATCACCTGTTTAATTTAGAGCTGTAGCAAATGGGATTTTTCTTATGACTCCTCCTCAGTCTCACTCCTCGACTTCAAGGACAAGCACTAACATGCACCAGGCAGCTCCTTTCAGCTTTCAAAGCCTCCACTTATGGGGAAAACATTGACTTAAGCAATGCCATACAGCATATACTTTTGAAGGACTGTCAAGCAAATCTGGATTTGTTCAAGTATGGACAAGGAGTTTTACTTAAGATAGCAGCAAATCCCTGAAATGCACAACAGTAGACTGCTCAGGGCAAATACCAGCAAAGGTTAGTGCCCAGAAAGTGTGAAGGCAAAGCCCCAGCCTGGAGATGGAGAAGGTGGGGGACCTGCCAGACCAGCCAGTTGAGCTGGTTGGACCCCAAATCAAGCAGCCCTGGTTACAAGACACTGTCCATGTGTGCAATTGGCTACTTTATTCTGGTGCTTCGTTATAAAAATCAAGTTACTTTAAAAATAAAGAGGGACAAGGC
>WEKY01007147.1:195362-240074 GCA_013390045.1 Picathartes gymnocephalus
TAAATAGCTTGTGATACTTTCAGTCAAGCCCTGAAACCCATGCTTTAAGTTCAAAGTTATGCTAGGGTTAAGAATATTTTTATGTGTTTCATTGCATCAAGACAGGTCTTGGGAGAATGTTGTGTAAGCCTTCTGGTGGGTTTTGTTTCTTTGATTAGAAATGGCTCAGAGCCATAAAGTTCATGTATGAAATTTTCACCCTTTGAAGTTAGGGAGTTTTCTGTTACTGACTCAGAGGACACAGGATTAGACGTCAGCTGCAGCCTCAGCTCTAAATCTTCCTTGGAATTTCTAGGGTATTTAGTTTGGTTTGGAATATTACAGAGACAGCAGCAGAAACAAGCTGCAAAGACTGGCTCCAATTTTGTATCTAAACTAAACCTTTTTAAGTATACTTTAAGGAGTGGTCATTTTAATTCAGGTAGGCATACATATCATTTTAATTTTCTCCTGATAATTTTATTACTTCCCAAATCAGTAGGTGGCATAAGTGTAAGACAAGTCTAAAAAAAAAATTTGTGAAATGTAGAACGCAGAATATCTTCCTTCTGACCAACTTGCTTTTTTCCATTTGCCTCATGAGAAGACACAGCTTACACAAGGACAAAGTTTTGAATGGTTAAGATGTACATTCCTATGTGCAGCCAGACAAAAAGCTCATTTAGAAATATTCAAGCTATTAAAGTCAAAGAAAACTCATTAAGCCACCTAAGTGGTCTCTATGCCGGTACAGAATTGCTCTTCTGCCCAGGGTACATGTGTATGGCACAAGCCTTGAGTCTTCATCTAAAATTACTGCAAAAATTAAAGTGGAGTCCGGACAATGTCCTCAAACTGCTGTGAATCGGTGAAGCAGAACCAATGGAGCTAGAAAAGGGATTATTACAGCCTTCCCCTCTCAACTTAAAAAAAAAAAAAAAACTGGGATATTTTATTTGAGAGAGATAAACATAGCTCAACACGTCATTCTAAAATACACAGACAAAAAAACCTTGGTCATCCTCCACCTGGCCTCCCACACCTCTGTGCAAAAGGCTGGGATAAAAATCTGCCTATGAAGCATTAAGAGGATCAATCCATAAGGCTCCAGTCTGAACCTTAAATAATCCCCAGGGTAGTACTAAAATTCAAACCTCAAGTTTTTACTTTGGGCCTGACTCTGTTATAAATATCTCTCTCTTCTGCTTCAAAAAGTTCAGGCAGCTGAGGGGAATGCTAGGGACGGCAGAGGAGCCTTTGTCAGCAGTGCCTGGCACTTGAAATGAGGCAGCAGAGCAACAGCCTAATGAATGCACTCAGCACTTCAAAAGTTAATAAAATAAAGGAACCTGACAGAAGAGTCCTGACTTTTTTCCTGCTTTCATTTTTTATCGCAATCTCTGTACTTCAAAACCGTCAGGATTTGGGGCACTGCTTGGTGTAAGAGTCTATTTTTCTCTCAGGTAGGGCTGGCTACAAGTTGTTCAGAATTAGTTTTATTTCAGAGCATGAAAGGACATTGTGTACGTGCCACTTTTCCTCTCTCACAACTGCATGTGAGCAATTCCCAGGAGGCTGATACATTATTAGGCTGTTCTTGACTCCTTTCAGCTCCCCAAGGGGCCATTCTTACTTAAGCAGAAAATACCGTGAGCAGTGCATATGTACAGGATTCTATTTGCAGTGCAACAAGGCAGGGTTCTTGCAAAACAGAGGGGAGTTTACAGAGACCTATTCTAGAAGAGAGCCGTACCTGCTAGTTTATAAAAAACTGCAGTCTTATAGAATGGGTTTATCAAGGGACTTCTCCCTTGTTGTTTCCCAGATTGTTATGGAGAACTGAGCATGATGAAAGACTAAGCCAGTTTACATTATATCAAAAAAAGAAATTGTGTTGTAAGTGTTCAGCTGTGGCTCCAGTTTACATGTCCTGCTAGGTTTCTTCTGATGCCAGCTGTCAATGAGGAAAGGGCAGCTGGCACTAAGAAGGGCTCTGTTTGGATACCAAAGCGGTACCATCCAGGAAAGGTGCTGTACATCACCCACAGAGCCCTGTATACAGCACCTGCTACTGTGGCTGCTGTTTATACTAAGTGAAGTGTTTGCTGACATCCAAGAGCCAACAGAATTGAGAGAAGTTGTCACTTTCACTGGATAATAAAGTTGCTCAAGTTTAAAAATATTTCAGCCTAGAGTGTTGCATACCTGGAGCTTATGTGGTGCTCATAAATACTGCATGAGGTTTGCACAGAAGTACCACAGAGGCTGAACACAACACTTATAAAATTATTTTCAGTTCTTAAATTTTTCTCTGTCCTGCCTTAAAGGTGGAGGTTTAGGTAAAAGACAGAGGAAGCCCAAGGAGGATTTCTGTCCTTTATAAGAGGGCACAATTTGATGCCTTTGTACAAAAGAGAAGAAACTCAAGAGAGGTAACCTCTCCTTTTAAGCAGCCTGTTGTTCTGGAGCTGATGTGAATGGTACATTCTGCCTGACCTTCCTTGCAGCAGGTGGTTCCTCTGCTTTTGCCATTAGCTTTGAAGGTGTCTCTGTGGGTCCTGGTTCACATGATGTGAAACACTGCAAGAGTGTGGATATGATAAGCTCTTTCACCAGTTTGTGTTCTAAATTGGAGATCTCAGGGGCTTCAGAAGGGTTTGATATGATGGTGCCCAACCTCTTTAAAGAGCAAAGCAGGAAGCGAGTACAACTAATTCCTATACAAGAGAAAGGGTGACATTTTCATTTCACCTCCTACATTTATTTACATAATTCTGAGTGCAAATTTTCTATCAGCTCACATATGGGAATAACAAACTGGGAAGTGAGATTTCCAATTAACCTGTGTCCACAAGAGAATACGATAATGAGGACAACACATTTACAGTGACGATACTCACACATAAATTGCTAAGTACCTGCTAGACAGTGACATGAGATTTTAGCTGGTTCTTCTGTCCTTGTGATGTTTTTACAACAAGAAATGAGAAATACAAGTCAGGTGTGCTCTCCATGACACCCTGCTCAGTAAGAGGTGCTTGCCCTTGGCTGCAGTAGGAAAAGGACATGACAGGCATTTTCCTTATTCTACTGAGTCTCAAGCTGATCTAGGACCAAACAACTGTTCCTTCTCTTATATCCCTATCTTTGTGGGGACAAGAAATGAGTTTGGCTTGCTTGCTCACTTCTGATGCCCAGAAGAAGGCAGGAAACATGCCTGAAGTGAAAGACTATTCCTTTTGGTCATCAAGTTCATCACAAAACTTTCCTTTCTCATTTTATGGCTGTACCTCACTTCCATGCACATTTTTGAAGTCTACAAGTTCCCATGTCCATCCCATCTGCCAGCACTAGTACATGCTCCAGATGAAAGGGCATCTGACACAGGCAGCTGAAGGCAAGGGCAGTATAAGTACCCTTCACAGATCCAGAGATGTTTAATCGTCCAAGCGCTGAAACACTTTACTTTCTTACCCAAACAGCTTTTTTTTTTCCTACTCTATGAGCAAAATGACAACCACTTACTTCACAAGATGGATATGCTCACAGGGAATTGTCACTGATGTTACCTTGCCAACAAAAATTACTTTCAGGTTTTCCACTCAAATCCTCATTCAAAATGAGTGTTTGCCCGTTTGCAGACAATGCCCTGATAGATGTGATCTCGTAAAACCCACTGGGTGGCTCAGCTTTGTGTCCATTTTGCAGTCTTTCTCCACACACCTAGACCCAACAACAGCTTTTAACATATTCCTGTGCATTTACAGGACCTATCTTTCATCCAAACAGCCAAAATCTCACGTTAATTAATGAACTATCTAGATATAAAAACCCCCTCACATATTGCCTGATCTTCAAAAGGTTTTGAAGTTCCTCCTCTTGAGCTCAATATCCTGTTTCTTGAGTCTATTGAGGAGCTTTTCTTAGGCATTTGTGATGTTCTGTTTTAATTTGGCTTAAACAGTTAACAATCTTTCTTCTTTTGGACATTTATCCCTATGGCACTCAACCAAATTTCTTTCTGCCCTTTTTTTTTCTTCCTGTTATTCTCATTTCCCATGTTTTACTTTTTTCTATTAATCCAGAAATGTCATAAGCTGCTTAAAATTTTCTTTTTTATCATGCATATTAGGTTCGATTCCATAATTAAAAACTGCAAGACAATCATCTTTGAGCTTCCTTGTGATTCCTTTTTCCTTGCTTATGAAAGCCCTGTTATACACTGGAGATGGAAGATGTCACGAAACTTCTTCATGAACCTGTCCTCATTATTTCAGCAACAACTAGACTCAAAAATACGTATGCTGATTTCATTCATTTTTATTTTAAGTATATTTCACAGTATTTCAGAGTTGTGAGAAACTCTTTAGAGCCACAAAAAGTGCTGTTATAATAATGATGCAGAAGGGAAAATGGATCCCAGTCTGACTTCAGGGGCAGCTGTTGAAAGAGAAGGTGAGAACAGAAGGCTGCGGGGACCTGATACACCCTGCACATGAAGATATCTGCCAGGAGACTGACTCATGTTCCATGCTTGTGCTGGTTTCATAAGTGGAATGTGATAAACTTTTTTTTCATATTGTAGTAGGAACAAGTCACCAAGCTCAGCCTAATTTTCAAACTGTGAGTAAAGGCTATTGCCTGGGAGACAAGAAGCGCCTGTGATTTTTGTGACACATCCAGAACATTGATAAATGGCCATAAAGTTCATGCCAAAAGGAAGAAAGAAGAGTGCTTCACTTTGTTTGGTCTCTTCCAAAAAAGCTCCAGTATACAAGTATTTTTCTTTTTTTTCAAGATTATTATGTTCCCCTGTCCTAATTCTAAAAAAGAAACTTCTTTAAATACTTTTACCATTAGTCCTAAGAGAATTCATTCTTTTTAGCAGGTGTAATTTAAATCTAGTTTGTAGGACAACAACCAAATAATTAAAATACCTTTGGAGTTTCCTTTGAGCTGAGTTGGTGCAGAGTGCAGAAATGAGTCACAGCATATTCTAGCAGTGCTCCAAAGATGAAGCTGAAGCAGATACCAAGGTACACATCAATTGCCTTAATAAAGCAATTAGCATTTGGGAGTGAAGTCCTGGCCCCCATCATCAGTGTTGTCATCGTAAGCACTGTGGTGACACCTGTGGAATGGAAAAATATATGTTCTAGTATTATGTTCTATATAACACAAATGGCACTGAGGACCCTACTGCAGGAGAGCCTTTGCTGGACCTGAAACTCCTAGGATGCCATAGCATTTAATGGGTCACATTTTAGGAAGAAGACTTTCAAATTAACTTGTGATTTTGAAGTTAAATGCTTAAAAACAGTAATGGGAAATGTTAGCAAAGCTGAGAACACTAGAAATTAAAATGAGAGAGATTTTGGTGTCATGGAATGTATATTTATGACTAACACATTATTATTGCAAATCTATGCAAAAGGTCTCTTTAAAATATTCGGATATCATTTTGCTCAGTGTAGTTGCCCACTGGCCTCATTCAGTGTGAAATCCTTTATTCCCTGTTCCATAGGAATGTTTTTTCCATTCCACCTGCAGCCTGATCAAACCTGATTTGCATTCTTTCCCTCTCAGAATATCCTTTATTTGAAATTAATTATATTTAATCTCTTGTAATTCTCTTATTATTCATGTGTTAATTAGTATGTATCATTAGACCTCACAAAAGCCTCACAATTCTGTCTGTGCATGCCGTGTATTTGAATATGCTTAAATTATTTCCAAAATCACAGTTTTTTGCTTTGCTTTCAGCAGCCTCCCCTGCCTGTAAGTCTCCTTCCTGTAGCTGCCAAAGGCATTTTTCTTAGTTAAAGAATAGCAAGGCTTTAAGGGGAATCCACATGATATACTGAGTACGGAAAAGCCAAAAAGCAATTCCATAAAACTCAGAAGTGTTTGCAACTTCAGGAACTGGATGCCAAGTCTGTGCAATAAAGAAGGCATCTTAATGATCCAGCCCTTGGTTTGGGTTGCTTTTTCAGCTTCTCACCTATGCAGATTCTGGCTGGAACTGATGACTGGCTTATCCAAAATGATACCCAGGAGAGCACGACCAGAAGGATTGATGGTACATATGTCTCTAATATGAAGTACAAGATGTTCCTCTTGAGTTCAAAGTGAAACACAAGTTTTGGGTAACGTCCTGTGAAGGAGCACAGAAAAAAACATTGTGAAGGTGCAATCAATGAAAAAATCTTTGAAATAACAACCTGTATTATTTCAGTGCACTACAATGCAGTAAAACCTTAACAAACAAGTTTGTAAAAATTAAACAGGGCAGTGAAAAATTCAGATTGAAGACTCTAAACTGAAGGAAATAATCAAATATGTAATATTCAGTCACCATATCCAGAGTTTTATTAAAGACACCTTGAATTGGAAATTAAGTGAGGATTAGTGAAGGAAAAAATAAATCCATGAATGCATGAAGAGTATGTTTCATTATATAACACAAGGCAAGGAAATTGGAAATCACATATGGATTTAGCTGTCGCTATTCATAACAATGAATGAGCTACTATATGAACTAGAGTAGTAAGGATTGCCATTTCATGAAGTTGGGCTCTTACTTTTAACTATCTCACATATTATTTATTTTTCCTTTCTTTTCATTTACTACTCCTCAAGATGTGGATTGAGGGTACCTGCTCTGATATTGCTGATCTACCTCTTATATTCCACTTAAACCCAAGGAGTATCTTTGCATCCTCACTATCTATTTTTCCTTTGTATTAGTGCATTACAGTCTTTGTGTTGCTCTGAGCAGCGTCACTGTCGTGGAACAAATTATTTGCTTCTAAGTGAGTGATTTCCAGAGAATGAACTTTTTGGATCACAGAGTCAAATACAGAATTGTGTTTCATGAGGGGACAGCACATTCATAAGCAAAGCCTGAATTTGTTATCCAGCTCACTATCTGAGCAAACGTTGACTATGCTGAAGCACAGGATCTGAAATTGTTACCAGTTCAAGGTACTACGGGAAAACAAAATCTTGCTTTTTAAATGGACAGAAAAGACGGCTTGTTCTGAAGTTCCAAGTTATAAATTAAGTGCTATTAAGTTTTTACAAAATAATTTTAAAACCATTTGCTTGTCAGTGAAATATCAGTGAGAGACTAATGCTCTGTATTCAAACAGGTTTGGCTTCAGCTATTTTAATACAAAACCTATTCTCTGGCACCAGTGTTTGCTTCTAATGCTGTGAGCTGCAAGTCAGAACAGAACTACAGAACAGTGAATTCACTTTAGCAACAACAATATAGGCTATTTGTGCATCCCTCAGGTGTGCTGTGAGACACAAAGAAGAGCACTTTTAAAAGCTTGAAGTGCAAGCAGTGGATGCCAAGAAATGTCTTATTGCTCCCAGATGAGAAAATGGATGGCTAAATTTCCATTTTTAAAAGCATTGTATATATTGCATCAAGAGAACAATAACAGGATTTTTAAAACCAGAAAGAATTGCAAGATTATGCAGTCTGACCCTAATCACAAGCCACTAAATTTTCTTAATTATTCCTCACTTTGAACTAAATCATTTTGGTTGGAATAGAACACACCTTTCACACAGACATGAAGACTTAGTCTGAGGATATCTAGACACACAGCATCCACCATTTCTCTGAGTAAATAATCCTGTTTGCTAAGAATGAATGCCTGATTTCTAATATTAACTTGTTTCCAGTTTTCTGCCACATTGACCGTCTCTTCCCCACCGAACTAAATAGTCCTCTGGTAGTCAGTTCTTTCTCCTTCCAAAGGTAAAATTACACTATATTTAGGGTTCTTCCTTGTAAATTCAGTATATTGAGATCCTCAAGTGTCTGACTGAAAGAAAGGGTACAAACATAGGGTCAACTATCTCCATGAGGCAAGAGGTACAAAGGTGTTTTACACCATCATCATTTTTACTTCAAAAGAGGGACATTACACCAAGGTACCTGTACCAAGGCTGTGATTTGTACCAATACAGTTGTTTCAGTAAATGTCATTTTGCTCACCAAAACTGATTTTAAGTGTATGCAGGCCAAAGTAAAGCACTCAAAAGTCAGGGAGTGAAAACGTTACAGATGACTGTGCAACCTTTCTGCCTCTGTCTGCACTCATCTGTGCTCTGAATTGAGCACGATGCGATGGAAAAGCACTGAGTCTGCACAACAAAAGGCTACAGCACAAAGCACATTTTGGGAAAGAGAACTGGTTACTCCACAAAAGCTCTTTGTGTTGTGTTTCTGTGCTGACCATAGGGAAGGATGTGTTGCCACGTGCCCAGGAAAGGGGAGTGAAGAGACCAGACCATCCTTCCTGCACAGTGCCACCGGCGCCTGGGATCTCCTGCGGTTCAGCCCTAGAAGAACTCGTTGTTAAGAAGGAAAACTCTGAAACAGCCAGTACAGCCATACAATAACACCCTCTCCTCGTTAGTGCCCTACAACTGTATCTCTATTTACTTCGGTATAAAAGTCAGGTGTGTACATGGGAAATTAGTTCAAAATATCAAATTTAAAAGCCACGGTTTGCCACTTTGCAACGTATTTCCAAGTTTAGACAAACCCTTTGAATATTCTGGTGTTATTATTTTTTCTGATGCCAGAAATTTCTGAAGTAATGTGAACAAAGAGAAATAGTGATGTAACAGCTTATAGCTGAGTGGCTTTTTGGAGAACAAAAAAGAGGCATTTCTCTAACCTTAGGGCTTTCTTCTTGCTAGAATCCAAAGACACATCACGGACATGATAATAATAGTGTCAGCATTTCTCCAAAGAGTTCAGAAGAGCTTTTATAATGGAAATTTTGAAGCAACCTATATATAGAATTCATCAGAACTCCTCCTGTAATAAACTGAAGGAAGCAGTAGTCAAGAAAAAGTATTCAGTGCATACTCATCGTGCTCAGGAAATGAGCAATGGGATATAATGGAGATAGGGAAATATCGCAGTCCCTTTTTCATCTACACCACACATGTACCAAAAGTTATCATCTTTAAAAAGAACAGATTTGCTGCTCCTGTTGCATGAGCTGCATATGAGAGAGTAATGCTGTATCTCATTGCCTTTGACTGGCACATCTGAGACCATGGTGCCATCAGCCAGATCAAAATTGAAACAGGTTCATGAAGTCCTAGTCCTGACTTTACTAGAGTTAACTCAAGTACAGCTCAAATTAACTCCTCAAAACTGTCAAGTTTGCCTCTTGCTTGACAACTAAATACTTGCATTAAAATGCAAATATGTTTTTTCATTCAAGTTTCTGGTCCATGATGAGTGTCACCACAGCATGAGACTCCTCTGATTTAAATTTGTTAACACGATAGAAATTATTTCTGTGCAGATAGATAACTGCAGCAAAGGCAGGGCATTAGCACTTACCGAAGTATTGAATGACTCTGTAACAGTTTCTCAGATGAACCTGAACAAAAATGACTGTCAATATATACACTCGAAACACACCAGAAGGTGAGGTATTCTGCTTAGGCGACCCCACAGCAAAAGAACATTAAGCTGAGTAATTCGGGCTTTATAGAATTTACCAGAGGACAGAAGTACAGAACTAGACAGGAGCTCTACCTTGCAGGTGAAGAACAGACACAAATAGCAGACGACAGTCTCCATACCTACTCCAACCCTCTCTACTGCTAAGAACCCTAAAAAGTAGAAAAAGTTCCAGACCACAAAAGACCACTTTTGTTACAGTGTCATAAATATTATACCAGCACAGGCTCTTTCTCAGTAGCTGAGCAGGCCTAGGTCTAGGTCTGAGTCAGATCTTAGTGAAGGCAATAAAAACTAGTTCATATCATTTTTAACTTGCCATTGAAGCTTGGGTTTTGGCTTTTAAAATTATATTCCAATTTACAGTTCTGATTATCAGACACTTTGTATAGCACTTGCCACAGACGTTCTATCAACAATGACTATTGCTGCACTGCTTGAGAAATACATAAACCTAAACAAACATCCTTTTCTCCCTAGGTCATTCATTATCTGATCATCCCATTTTTCTATGGTGTCTGTTCCCAGCTGATGGCAGAATGCTGCACCTTTGATCTTTTCTGCAGCATCTCTGACCAGTGAATGGTCCCAGCAGAGGTAACTAAGGAAGGACTAATTCTCTATAAATGCTGTCAGCAGTTCCTAATTTCCACTCTAAGTGTTTTGAGATAGGACTGTCTTCCCTACAGCTACTTCCTGTGGACTTTCTGCTGAATTCTACTCCAGTAAAAGCCTGCTCCACATCGCTCTTTATGTAAGAAGCACTTTGGTGTCCTGCACAGGGGTGTGCAGCCAGGCACAAAGAGCATCCTTTTCTCTCTCATGAATTATTTATGCTAACCCCTTGGGTGTCTGCTAAAATGTGTGATGTACAACTCACACAAGCACGTCAGTGTAATTCTACCAATGCATCATTTCCCTCTCACCTTGTGTCTTTTAAGGGCAGAGGACAGGAGAGCTTAAAATAGATTTTACTGGTTTAACTCCACGCTGAAAGTGCAGTTTTCAGTACGCAATTTTGTTATTCCTTGTTTACAATGAATATAGGCAGTGAGAAATCAGTATGTCCCCACTTTGACTCAATAAATAAGTTGTGTAACTGAAAAGCAATTCTCTGACTGCTGCAGGACGCTAAGGGTGCCAATATATATTGCTAATATGTTATTACACCTCCTTTGCCCCTCCGTCAGAGAAAAAAGAGTCTTCTGTCCTTCATAGTTTAGATCTTACAAAGTACCTCATTTCTTACTTGCTTTTCAGAGGTGAACTAAAGGAAATGAAAATTCAGGCTGGGCTTCTCAACATGTGTTTCATCTTCATGAAAATGCTTTACAAAAAATAAGTTCGAAATTCAGATTTCCTAAGAATGAAACGAACCCTTTCATGTTGTGCATGTGTGCTCTCAGCTTACCTAAGAAAAAAAGAAAAAACACGGAAAAAATTATGCCACAGAAAGTTTTGCAAGTGTTCAGGTGTACTTATATCTATGCTATAAAGAACTTCAGAGGAGTTAATAAAGAATGCCTCCTAATGTCCTTGATATTCTTTCCATTCACTGCATTTTTATAAGGGTTTATTTGACTGTAACTTTTTCAATGCAATTTCCAAAATTGTTTTCTTTCTAAACTGTTCTGCTTTTCAGAAGTATCTCAGAAACAACTCATGATGGAAAACTTTTCAACATCAACTCAAGTGGAAAACCTTGTTTACAAACGGGGATGCTATGAGCTCAGAAAGGCAAATTGAACATAACACAGTAACAGACAGATATGCCTAGGTACTTGTTTGAATCTAAGGTGAGGCTCATGGAAGACTCCTCAGGTAAGAATATTACAGAATACAGCTCTGGGTTTCTTTGTGAGCCCTGTATGGCAAAGAGTATCTTCTCAGAAATAACAATTGGAGAGCAATTGCAGACTATAAAAGAACTGATTAAGGGAACTGGGGAAGTTATTCAGTGCACCATACCTCAAAAGGGAAAGTACTGAAAAACCTAGAAAAACTTGATTATTAACTAAATAATCTCCTGAACCTCGATAAATTGCAGATGAGCCTGTAGGACAAAGCAAGGTAGTGCTGCTATTTAGAAAGAGACTGTGACTGATGAACATACACTCTTATACAAACTTTATATAATCTATATATAGTTTGTACACGTTTTGATTTCAGATCACTAATTAGAAATGAGAGCAGCTCCTCAGTGGCTTAGTTGTGACATCCCCCCTGAGAAGCTGGTAACATGCAGTGGCCAGGGGACCACAGGGCTTCAGCTCTGCACAGACACACAAGGGCTGAAGGGCCTCTAGCCCAAGGAGGCTAAAACAGGATTGGAGATAGACGTCAAAAGCCTGGCAGCGACTGCAGACAAGAACATCCGCCAGCTCCCTCTGCAGTCTTTTTAACAGAGCAAATATCTTGTCTTTGTGCATCAAGGAGCAGAGATTTAATTTATGCTTCTGTCTCTTCTTTCCTTCTGTTGTGCCAAAATAATACCATTTGAATATGCCAATTTGTTGACTTGACATTTTCCAAGTGGGGAGGTGCACACAGAGCCTTGCCTGCCTGACATGTCTCTCCTGCCTTCTGGGCTGAAGACTCAGCCTTAGACTAGACCTGAGCAAGCTGAGCCTCTTCATTCCTGCTGCTGCCAAGGACTTGACAGGAGGGCTGAGCAATGAGAGCAAGATTTAAAGAAAAATTCTGGAAAAAAAGCTATCAACATCCAATTAGCATGAAGTTTGAAATTATGTTTTTGCTTCCTTCTCCAACTAAAAATGGAATTGAGATTCATTAGCTATCACTTGCTGTGAAAATAGAAGCATTTATCAAGTGGGAACACATGGGGTCTGTCCTGTGCCCACAACTGTTCCCTAATATGATGACATACCATGAGTGTGTTAAGTGGAGTTACATTAGCACGTTGGAGAAGAGGATTAGAGTTCAAAAATATCTCACCAACTATCATAATCCAAGTAAAACAATGGAATTCAACAAGTATGAAGCCCTGCACTCAGATGGGAATCACCAGCTCCCAGAGTTCAGGGAATATGTGGTTACAGGGGAAAAAAAAAGGAGTCAGAGAACTAGGAGGAATCAGTAGCTGAAGAAGGTCAAAAATGCATGACAATTTTCTGCAAGAAAGGCAAATATCAGCCTAGAATGGATAAAGAGGAACAGATTTCATGGAACATATTAAGTAAACCTTTCCATCCTCACAGGATATCTGATGGGAGCAGGATACCCATTTTTGGGTGCTGCATATCAGCAAAGAGATGAGAATTCAATGGGAGAACAATAGCAAAGACAGTATATCTAGAAAATTGTTTATATGAATTAAAAAAGAGGTATGTTTTTGGTCTAAGAAAAGATATATCAGTCTTGAAACAGTGAAAAGGCTGCTGAAAAATAGCCCGACATTTGTCTTCAATACCCACATAATGGATTTGAAATGCAGCAAGGGAGATCAAGATTAGACATGAGGAAAATATGCGTGTAATAAATACCAGGAACAAAATCATCTAGGGAGGCTGTGAAGCAGAGGCTTTGGAGGTTTTTCTGACTTACTCCTAGAAACATCTGTCAGGAAGTAGGCTGCAGATATAGATGACCTTATCTTGTGACATGAGAAAAGATTAAATGAATTTTTAAAATGTGTTCCAACCTTATTTCTATAGTTATTTAAACAAAAAGCTAAACTGTAACAGTCCTTCATTGTTTTTATGTTTTTCCAGTAAGAAAAGCAAGCTTTTTATATTAGTATACATTATAGTATTTATTACTCTGAGAATGCAGGTGGTGTTGGCTGGACAGCTAAAATAAAAACCCAGCACCCACTGATGCAGATAATATGGTTTGGGAGTCCGAGAGTTTATCAGTGTATGAAGAATGAGGACTATAGTTAAAGACATGTAGGAAATGGTTCTAACAATTAAATTCGCCGTGTCCAAAATGAAATTGTTCTGTACCAAAACAAAATCAACACCAAACCCTAGCCAGAAATCTAGCTAACATTATTCAAAGTGACTTACTATTATGTGATTACAGTAATGTGATTACTATTATGTGAGACATGCTGTTCTACAAACAAGATTAATCCACAGTGTCCTTTTCTTAAATTTACTGAAGTTACTTATGCAGGAATTCTGCTGACTGCATTTTAAATTTGGCTCTGTCAGTGGCTGTACGTGAACTTGGGTTTTGCACTGCTGTACAATATTTCACTTGTACAGCAGCTGTACTGTCTGTTCAAGTTCACAGAGTATCAAACCCTGATTGCTTTTTTTGCTGTGTTAGGAAATACTTCACACAGCTCTTCTCTCATAACTTTAGCTTTAGCACTTTGAATTGTAGTTGTTATAAATAGCTGTTTATTTATAATGTAATTGTTATTTATAAGATGCTCTCATATCTATTAATGGCACTGAGGAAATGCAAAGCATCATTTTTCCTTTCAAAATTGATTACACAGCTCCATAATCTGGTTGTGTTCTTCTTTTAATAGGGCCTACAGTAGGCACTGCTTTCCAAAAAAAAAAAATCTGTAGAAAATAGCACCTAGTTCAGAATGACTTGTTAGAAAATTAAGAGGATTAGGAGATTAAATTTTAAAAGCACTGCATAGCACTTGATAACATGGCTTTCTTGAACAGGAGAACTGAAACAAGCAAGTGTGAGAAATTTTAATCTTAGCATTAATTTGCATGTGTTAAAATGTATAATTAAAATTAAAAATGGCTTTTGACTTCATACATATGATTCCTGCCAACACAAAGGGAGGAAGACTGCACCATTTACTGGAAGAAGAGTACAGTTCATCTGATCATGCCTCTTCAACTCGAATTGGAAATTGGTTTTAGTCTATTTAGTTCAAATAAACAACAAAAAAAAAACCAAAAACCAACTAACCAAAACAAACAAAACAACCAAATTTCTTTTTGTCACCAAAGTCCTGATTCTGTGACAGAATATGATAGGAATTAAGCAAGTTTCCTCTTCCACTTTCCTGTATGGTGAACAGGTCCTAATACCCTTCTGGCAGAACAGTAGTACAGGATTATTTTTCTTTGATTGAACCTGATGCTGCTTACCCAGAAGCTGTAAAGAGGAGGAAGGCAAGCAGGTGTCACATAAGTAGCAAGAAACTCTGTGATCCCAGAGCCTGCTGGTATGTATTTGATTTCTACTTTTACATCCATTTAGAGAACTGCAATTTTTTAGCCTGAATTAATACCTGAAATCAGATCTCACGTTTCTCTGTGTTGTGTTACTAAAGCAGAAATACCCAATAATGGAATAGAGAAACAATATTTCTGTGATCCAGAATCAGAAACACCCTCTGGTGAAACTGCAGTTTTGAAGGATGTGTGTGTCTTGATTTAAAGATGACCCCCTGAGTGGGTGTGCTGACTTGAGCAGGAGAGAAACCGGGTACACCGTGAAGAGCAGCAATGGGAGTAACTCAGAGAACATAAAGGTTTGGCAGGTCTTGAACTCTCTGCAATCCCTTTCAAAATCTCTGGAAAATAAACAGGAGCACACTGTTCCCTGAGGTGAAGTCCTGCAGTAAGAGGAAACTTTCTACAGCAGTTTCCTAAGCTCGGCAGAGGAGCAGGTCTGCGGAAACCTCACAGGAACCTCAGGTCGAGCAATCTGCTCCCTGCTGCCCGCCAGGCTGGGCAGAGGCTGCCCCAGAAACAGAGCAACTCCTACAAGCAGTAGCCATGAAACTCAAATTCCTGCAACTGCGAAAGCACCCAGCAAATTCTTGGAATTTCCACAGATGAATAGAGGCTTTTGACTTGCCTTATAAAGCCAGAATGGCTGACCTGAGCTGCGTACCCCGAGGTCTCTGGTCTGTCTCCAATTTAAATGCCCGATTACGTGCTCCTCTTTCTTCACAAGAGCTCTCGACATTATATGGAAGGAGCAGTAGATTCTTGTTTATAATTCTTTAGATAATGTGAAGCCTCCAAGAAAACACTCAGTCTTTACATTAGCTGGGTCTCTGCTTGTAACTTGGAAAGTACTTATGGCTTCAAGAATGTAATTATTAGAACACGAAAACTGTCATCCTAACAGAAATCAGTGTGCTCAGTTCCTTAATGCTGCTCTGTTTCCAAAGCCGTAGTTCAAACTGTACCTAGCAAGTGTTACAAGGGTGTTTTTACCTGTCTCATACACAGCTTCAGCTACGGAGGTAAAGTGGTCTTCTACTGTGTACTGTGCCAGCTGGAGTGTGTCCAAGCCTCGAACTGAATCATTTCCTCTGGTCCAGTAAAATATGACATCATTGATGTTATAACCCCCTGTAGTGAGACACAAGCCAACAATAGTGTTTATTTTACACAATAATTAATTTGTGTTGAGCCACTTATGGTTCAGCTGTTTCTTATTTCTGTGCCTGAAAGTACAATTAGACATAAACAATAGCGGGTTTTGGCAGATTGTAATGCCTGTTCATGACAAAATTTCCAATAACATGCAAAGTCTTGTAAGTTAAAAGGTGACATTTTTTGGAGGTGGTCTTTTTATATCTTCTATCAATATAGATTACAAGATAATAAAATAGATTAGTACCACCTGGTATTATAAAGGCTAAAGCTACTAGGCTGTAAGAAAATAGAGCTTTTATGAAGTGCAGCACTTGCCAGCATTTTGACTACACATGAAACATGCCACGTGTTGCATCCCAAGATGCTGTTTCTCAGCGCAGTGTGTTTAGTCCTCGCTCCCACAGAGATGAAGGGGTGAGGAGAGCAGCAGAGCTGCTGCTCACTGGTGCTGGGCTCCAACCTGAGCTCGAATCTTCACTTGGGACAAGGTTTTGGCTTAGGAGCTCAGGTACTTGCCAAGGACACCAGCTTAGAAGCTGATGTTTCTGCAGGCTCAACAGCATGGCATGCTGCAGGGGCCCCAGGAGGTTTCCTCTTAACCTTCAAGTAGCAATTAGGAACTGGATGAATCATCTATCAGAAGGCAACTGTGTTTTGCACACACTTGTCAATGTGCAGCACAATCATAGCTAAAATACCTCTGTAGCTTTTCTCCATTATATAAAAGGCAGCCACTTTACAGACTTGTGTATATGATTAATTCAAGATTATGTTAATGTAATTTACATGTTAACAGGGAGCATTTGAACATCTTTTTTCTTTAGCTTACTTAGATCAATCATTCTTGTATTTGACAGATTTATATTGTGCAAGTTAATAGCTCAGCTTAGGGAACAGAAACATGAGCTGATGATTATTTTTAGACTTCAGTCAACTGTAAGTAAATTACAGTGAGACAATAATGCAATACATTGCACAAGGGTATATGCTGCAAAAAGAACAAAGTTCTAGAATCCCAGAAAAAAAGAGATGCATTAAAACAAAACAAAAAGAAAAAGAAGTTCCTTTTAATATTTTTAAGTTTTTGGGGTTTTTTCTTGCAAAGACAAAACAGAACAGATTTCTCCAGCCATCTCATGTAGGAAAAATAGGAGTTCAGAAATTTTTTTGTAAGGAAACACCGAGCCGCTTACCTATTAAATGACAATTTCACCTGAAAGCTCTTTCTCTGCTCATTCTTTAAGTGTAAATTTTGTTTTCACTGGCAGTTATGTAAAAAGGTATCATGGCCTGGAGTCTCTGCTCACATTATCACATTTATAGTAATTAAAGCCAAAACACTTTTGTGTCAAAAGACTAAGCCAAAAGCATATGTATCCAAGCTAAGTTTTCAGTTCCCTAAAACCACATGTTGGGAAATTTCCCAGATTTGTGAGATGTAAAATAGAAGTAACATTTTCTATAAACAAATGTTTGCATTGTCCTTAGTCAAAACAAGGAGGTTCATAGAACCAGTTTTATGCATGATTTCGACCATGGATTCGTCTTACTTCCTTTCTGTATAAATGAACTGCAGATATTTAAATAAAGTCCAAAGAAGTAGAGAGCACCACAGTAAATTCCTTTTTGTTTTTATAAGATATTCAGCCTTTCAAGTTGTGTGAGACAGGAGAAGTTCTTGGTGCCCACAGGAATGATAATGAGCATATCTTGAAACAGAGGTTATTTTGCTTTTGTTCCAAAATATTCTCATTAGTGGAATACTTAGTAGGTTTGGGTGATCCTTCCTATGAAAATTCTTTGAGTATAATAATTCCAAAACTCTGAAGAAGAATTTTATTGAGAGAGCCTTCCCAATAGTCAGTAAAGTTAAATAGTACAGTGCTCCCTCTGTGCAAAGTTGCTCTTTATTCAGGGGATTAATATTTTACTAATTATAAAACATTTCAAAAGTTTATAGAGTCAAAATCCTTAAGCCCATGTTATTTGGCTTTTACAAGTAATTTCTATTCTCTTTATGTGACAGTAAGTTTTTATCCTAGCTAATTCCTCAAACCCAGAATGTCTCATTCCTCTATATTGTTGATATAGTATGAGCTGCTAATGTCAACAGGGTTAACTACAGGAATAGTAAATTTGGGATTAAACATTCATAATGCCTAATACAAATTAGTTTCTTTACCTTTCTGTTGCTAATTTTAATTTTCACTGATTGTCAAGCACAAGTTAAGTGCCTTCACATGGCTCTTCAAGGGAATAAATGGTAAAGGACAAGTTCAAAAATAAATAAAATTTCAGAGATGGGCCCAAGACATGAATATGTATTTAGATTGGAAGTCTCTGTGGGGGAGATGCGAGGACAAACCCTTCAGCCCAGCAAGGATGAATGGTGGTGTTCCCTGCCACATGGCAGAGTGCTGGAACCCCACCTTGGCAGCACCAAGCAAGACAGGAACTCTCCAGTATCCCAAATGTCACAGCACCCTTATCGACAGCAACTCGCAGTGGCAAGTCTCTGTTTCCTAACATATGCCAGCATTACCTTCTGAAGTGTTGCAATAGTGGGGGAAAATACCAGTATTGGCATGTTGGGCAAAATGTGTTTTGCTACGTAGAAAGTACAAGTCAATTAAAGTTACTAACCAGCAACAGCAGAAAAGTATGTTGTAAAGGTCACTGGGGATGCTTCACTGTGTAAAGCCATTACTTCATAATATCATTACATATTTGTCCTCATATTAATAGTCGCTTAATAAAAGCCTAAATCTTTGTTTCAGCTCAAATATTTGCTATAGATTTTACATTTTATTTATAAACATCAATATTTGTGCAGATGTGTGCGTATGTCTGCATTCACAATTCTTAAACCCAGTTAATGGCCTTGGCAAGCAGCATGCTAGGATGATGACATTATTAATCTATAAATTGACATGGGGAAACAAGACCCATTTCCAGCCTACCCAAATGAAAGGATTGCTGTGCACTGATGAAAAAAGGCTACAGCCCAAGGCACACTCTTTCCCTTTTGTATTTGTTGATTCTAGCTGTTTTCCTCAAAACTAAACACCAATGTAATGGGAGCATTTGTTGTGACACAACTGGGTTTTCCCCTTGGACAGGAGACACTTGTGTGCTGTTGAAAAAGCAGATGGAATCAATCTGAAAAATGCTTGGTTTTAATTATATGAGGAATTCTCCTTTTTATTTTTTTTAAATCCTGTCAAATAAATTGTAAATTCCTGTGGGATATATATTTCATTCTGGAACTAGAGAAAATACTAAATGACTCATTAGGCAGTTCTGTTGATTTAAATCCATTCACATTTATTTACCAATATGCTCTTCCAAAGGAAAATAAAGATAAATCCCAATTCCAATTCAAATCACTATTTGTTAAACAGATCTCATAAAACTGTTCATTCTAGAGGGATAGAATAAACCTGTGTGAAGAAGGTTTTGGGTTCATTTCCTTTGTGTGTCTGCCTAAAATGAAACTTTGTGGCAATCTAATTGGTCATTACCAAAAAGAGATTAACAACACACACACACTTCTGAAAAGACACAGAATAAAACTTGACAAGTACTGAAAAGCCTTCCAAAAGATTTTGAGCATGTATTGACACATATTTTAAATATATATTTTCACCTTACACAACCGGTTATTCTTCTACGTTATCCAATGCAAAAATTATTTTCTAGAGTCTTGTCATATGAATAAGAACAAACATTTAACTACAAAAGTGCATGTTTGTGTGTTTGCAAAGTAACCATGTCTACAAAGTATTAGAGATCATTTTTCAAAGAAAGCATGAGGATATTGATTGATAAAATGAAAAAAATATATTTATTCTTGTCCATCAAATGATGACATTTCTTCCCAGGGCACTGACACATAGAGAATTAAATAAGTCAGAGCAAGATCTGAAAACAGTACATTATTAAATATGAACTATATGCCTTATACATAAGCCTTATTCTAATTCCTTTCTTTCCTTAAGGAATTGTATCTCAGGGGGAAAAAAATTACATACTCTCTGAAAGGGAAAAAAAAATAATCTCATCTGTGCTAGAAAATGTCTGCTCACAGAACTCCCTCTGAAGACCAAGAGAGTAACTGCAGGATGCACTGCAAAACCAAGCCTGTGAGAATCTCCTGGGATTTTGCTCGATCATTAATTAGCACTGCAGCATTTCAGTACTGCCATGCTATTTTCAGTGATGCCATGTGCACATATGTGCACACATCCTTGCACACAGATATTTCTGTAATTCAACAGGGACTGGTCACATAATGCCCCTTGCCTTCTATGAAAATTCCAGCCACTCTGGTAATATCTAGCAGAAAAAGATCACAGATATTATTTTTATACAATTAGAAAAATAAGGATTAAGTGTCTTACAGCTTTCCAGTTGCAAAGTACATGTCTGCTTATCCATTGGATATTTAGTCAGATCCATGCTGCATGAAACAGTTGTGGTGATCCTTGAGAAAAAAAAACAGTTTTCTAATTATTAATGGGACAAAACTGTTCATTAGTAAAAATTTTAAAATGCCACATATCTTTCTTGAAATAATATTTGCAGCCTAATATCTATTGTGGGGGGGGGGAAAAAATCCATTATTTACTGGTATCTAATGTACAAGAGTAATAGCATCCCAAATGGGATGCTATTCCACTGCAGAATAGCTGAGTTCAGTGACAGTCTAAAAACACCACCCTTTGCTCCCTTCTCACTTACAGTGCACATTTTCCTTAGCTATTTGCAATATATTTTGAGATTTTCTTATATTTATTAAAACCTTTTACAAAGGATAATTAATAATAAATCATGAAAGTCAATAATCACAGCTTGTTTTCCCCTGTGATGGCTTCATTGCAAACTGGAATGGCAACAGGCAATTCCTGTGTTCGGTCTGCATGAAAGCAAAAGGGTCTATTTAGGGCAGAAAATCTATGATTAAATTTAAGAATTCATTCATGTTGGTCAAGAATATTACATATTCATACAACTACAAGACCATGCATAGTCTGCTTTTATGAACAGAACCATTTTCTTAAGCAGAACCTGGAAAGTTTAAAACATAAGTAGGTGCGATCATAAATGCTGGTATGTGGTATTTACATACCTTATAGCATACAAGACTGTTCCATTAGGGTATATCCTTATAAGACGATTCTCAACAGTGACATCATGAAGAAAAGACCTTTTTGAATCAACTATGAAGGTATCTGGTACCCAAAGCATTTCCACAAGTCGACCATCTAAGCTCAAACTCTTATTACCATCAAAACAAAGTCTCTCATCAGTCCATCTCTGCCTTAGAAATATGGTAGCTGTGTAGTCCTGAAAGAGAAAAAACAAAATGATCATACATGGAGAGCCTGTGTTGTATTCTCTTTTACAGAAGTACATGGAAACAGCTGCTGGGCATGAACTGTGATTCTCCATGTCCCTGGCACTCCAAGAGCAGCTGTACTGAATCTTGTATTGCCAAATTTTCTAGCACTCGATGGGAGGTTGGTAGGTTTTGTTCTTATGGTCATTTACAGTAAAAGCTGATGGCCTAAGTCTGGGGCTATAAATCAGCTGAAGTCATCAGAGCTTTGTAGGAAGATAATCTGGCTCTGTAAACCTTAAGTTTTAGAATGATTTATGTAAGTGGTTCCAAATATCATTTTGTTCACATAAGCTAATAAATAAAGAATTTTTTAAGAACACATTGGAAAAGTTGAATAAATTCAGATAGACAAAAGCAGTTAGTGAAACAAGAAAGGAATCTTTTAGCACAATTTCTCCCTTTAGCATCACAAAAGAAACAGTGGTACCAAATTTATCAAGACCTTGAACATAGCACTCAGTCCAATTCCCCTTCAATTTAGATATGCCTTGCAGTCCTACATCAAGATCACACTGTTATCTTAACACTTTTAAAACAACTTTTGATTTTATGGTGTGTTTTTATCAATATCATAAATTTGTCTGAAGTTCTGACCTTATTTCCCCTTTCTAAATAGTAACTACTAATTACTAATTACTAATTAACTCATATTTAATATCTGATTATTTATTTTTTCTTTTTATTTCTATGTACCATTGGAGGATCTTTAAGTAGAAAAGTACATCCCATTTCATAGTTTGTTCAAAAATAAATTATACAAATTAAATGAAACACAGCTGGAATAAATTAATGTGTGACAGCAACAATAGAAGTTAAAAACAGTCTGAGTTCAGCTGTGTCTAATCTAAGGGAAAGAGAGTGGCTTCAAAGGCACAAGAATGTATCTTAATTTTTCTGAGATGCATAAAGATTTAGACATTTCAGCTGGAAAATAAATACTGATCCACATGCTTCTCATTAAGATTAATGCTCAGTAGCAAATTTCTGTTTGTATCTGTGAGAGGTGGGATTCACAGCTGCATTTCTATGCTTATTATAGTGTCATAAACACTGTGTGTAGTGAAAAAGAAAGTTCTGTCTCCTAATCCATATTGACTTCACAAGGAGACAAGCCCTAAGTCCTATTGCCAGCAGCTGTAAGCACGAGACATCAGCTTATCAACAAGCAGGATAAAAAAAGACTGCAAAAACTACGATACCATATTTATTTCTGATATTGTATCAATGCTTGCAATATCCATACTCATTCCAACTGACACAGGACCATCTGCCAAAAAAGAGAGAAAGTCAGAATGTAGCTCATAATTCTTTAATGCTCAGTGTTCAGGAGAACTGGCTACAAAATCTTTCAATTCTTTTTCTTGTAAATGTTTAGAAGCTACCTTAATTATTCCTCAAACACAGATTATGAAAGAATTTTCACATTCTTAACCAAAATATCATACTTCTTGGCTAAAACTATTTTAGTTTTAAGAAACAGGTTTTATTTCTTAAATACTTCCTGATTTATATTATTTTTTTCCCCCAGAAAAATGTGCTGGGTAAAATGTTACACAATAAGGAGTGGAAGGCACAATCCCCATGGTACATCTCACTCTTCTGCCCTGAGGTGCAGAGCTGTGGAAAGAATTCTTCCAGTTGCAACATCTGGTCCATCAGATGTTGGTGAAGTTAGAAGTTTTAGCTGGCAATGTCACATGGTTAATATCCAGATGGCATAGCTGAGTGACTTTATTTTCTGCCCATTTAAGAATTCATGGTATTTCTTGTATCATTGCAATTTAATACCTTGCTTTTGACCTCTAGCAGGAAATTTGTGATTTAAATACTTGCATTTATTAAGGAAAACTTGTCATAAGCTAAAGGCTAATTCAGTGTAGTGAAGCACCTTACCTAACTAGTTGTTATTATAATGTCAGTATGCTCAGATTCTCATTTTCTTGTGAATGTGCACTTCACACCGTTGGAAGGAGGATCACCAGCTGTGCATTTTAAAAGGCAGAATTTGTGCAGAGTTTTGATGGAAACATGACATTATTCCTGGTTGAATATGTGCAGAATAATTAACAGCGTGCTTGTACAAGGAAATTAATATTAAATCAGTGCATCTTTCCAAGCAATTGAGAAGAAGAGAACACAGTACTGAGAAATGCAGAAATACTTTAGGTGAGATCTTTGTAGCTGGTAGTGCTCCTATCTCCCAGGCACACTGCTGAAAACCCCTCTTGGCTCCCTGCAACACATTTTGTACAAATCTCCTATATGGCCCGAAATGATATCCAGAGGAACGTGGAGTCCAACTCCACCCCCCTGAGTAACACCAAAGAAAAAATGTGTCATTCTAAGACATATAAGTTTATTAGTATTTTAATTTTTTTCAAAATATTTTCCATTGCTAATGCATGTATTAAAATCATTACTCATCTGTCCCTTCAGAAAAAAATCTCTAAGTCCTTTGTTCTGGACTCAGTTGAAAGTTTAAATATTAAGCTCCAGTTTAAAGCAGTACTGCAGGTTTCCAGCATGCCCTGCTGGTAATCTGTGTTTATTCTATACCATTAAATGGTACATTTAGAAGCAATTGTTCATATATTGAAAGAAGACTTCGGAGGTTAACTTTGGAACAATATTGACTGAAAAGTTCTCAGATCATTGACAGGTTGTTCTTATGTTTCTTTCCACTCCTCATGTTTTGATAATCCAAGAATAAATTTATTTTTTCTCCCTCCAGGGTTGAAAGCTCAACCCCTAGGAAACTCAGCCCAGCTACCTGCGGTGCAACAATTAATACTTACACTTACCATAATACTTGTACCACATCATTATTGCAGATACAATATTGCCAGCCTCAAAAGATATGTCAGACCCTCAAAAAACATTGAATTTTAAAATAATGTGATTTATAATCCATTTTCTGATTTTTTTTTTAATGTCTGCCTAGAGATTCCCATGTATGACTGTGACAGAGCATATTACTGCCAACTATCACAGGACCGTTTGGGGGGAACCTCATCCAGCAAGGCACATGCTTAATGATGGACCATTCCAAGGAGAGGACAATGCAGTGTTCAGATGATTATGTAGGAATCATGGCTGGGAATAATCAGACTCTTCCTATTCTATCATGATTTATTAGTAGGAACATTTGATCCTTGCCTAGTAAGGTGACACAGATTAGGGGAAATGTCCATTAACATTTCAGTATCAGCAGTGCTAGGTTGTTACTCATATGAGAGGAAAAGCTGCCTTTCCAGGAAGATTACTGAAATTAAGCAGGGGTTAATTTCTCTGGAATCAGACAAACAGGACTTTGTAGATCCTCTTTTTCTTTCCTGCTGAGGTGTTTTTCGAGATGTTACTGAGTAACACAGCAGCACTGCAGTGCTGGGTGACTCCCAAGCACCACAAGACACGTAGCTCAGGTTAAGATGCACTTCAAGCTCAAACTGACTGAACGCAGACCTGCCTTGGGCTTCAAGTGCCAGGGAGTGCCAGGGCAGTCAGGGCAAAACCATCCTGCTCCACTCGCCCCAGCCAACAGCTCTCACTGCCCAAGTGCACCCAGCCAGGCCAGCCCAGCACCCACCAAAACTCGGCAGAAAATTACATCACCCCAGACACAGCAACGGGCTGTGTGGGAGGAGCTGTGCAGGAAAACAGTCATGGAAAGGATCTTTATTAACACAATACAAGATGCTGAAAAAGGCTTTGCTCCAACAGTTAATTAAATCAGGACAACATTAATAGTTAAATGCTTATTTCTGTTTTGCGTGTGAGGATAAATGTTTATTTAGTAAGGCATGATAAACTGTAAAGTATTAATAACAGAATGAGTCTGCTCATAGTTATTCACCAGGGCTTTCTCTGAACTTCCTTCGAAAGGTCTCCTGTTGACAGTGTCAAAAACTGGGCAGCAAACCAGATGAGGCAGACAGTTCCTACATTTCCATATGTTTGGCAGAAGTTGTATGTATAATGACAACTTCAGAAGAAATCTACCGATCTTCAGAAGAAAACTGAAGTCAGTCTGTCCTTCATTAGAGAAGGGAACCTTCAAAGCCTGGCAGAGGATCACCAAAGGGAGTGCCTTGGTACAGCAGTGGCTGTGCAGCCTAAGCAACACACATTTTAATTTGGCTGCAATTTATGTACAGACACTGTTCCTCTATGCCCTATGAATATCTATAGATATTCATAGTGATCCCAAATAGGAAAGCAGCCAGAAGAGTGGCAGATAGCAAACCTAAAACTGCAATGATCCCAGTCTGCAGCAGCAAAATAAACCACTGTGTCACGTGTGCACCTACTACTGCAACAGATCAGCACTGTCAGTAACTTCCAGTACTGAGCTATTAGCATGAGCATTTAGTTTCATTTAGTTAATGAAAATTCAGAATAATTCTGACATTCAGAAAGGCCTCAAAAGGAATGGCTTTTTGGAAGAATGTTTCATCTTTTCAGCAATACTGGAAAAAATATTGCAAGTAAACAGAGAATCAGAAGGAAAATTACCACTAGGATAATTAATTATAGCTTCCTAAAAACCTCATCTTGTCTCCCTGATTGTCAGCTTTGCTTTGGAGTATTACAGAACTCTTACATAAAGAGATACATTATGCTTAGATTTTTTCAGTGCATTTAACTTCCTGCCACAAGACATCTTTCTTGCCAAATAGTTACATGAAGAAAGTGGACAGGTTAAGACAGGCCTTCTGACAGATCTCAGCTGTAATTCTTGATTTGAAGGCATCAAAAGACAGACCCATTTCTAGCACAAATCAATTTCAATCCTATTTTTTCACATCAATAATTTTTAGACAGTGATGTTGCTTTGCTGGTACAGTTTGTGGACAAGACAAAAATTGGTGGGGATCATATTAATAAGAGCTTATTAAACCCCCATATTTCCATACAGCCAAATGCAAGCAATTAATGTGGAGACAAATAAGATAGGCAGCACATACAGGATAGGAAACTATCTTGGCAAGCCATGCCTTTGAGAAGGATTTAGAGGCTGTCACAGATAATCATTTTAACATGCTCTTTCCGTCTTATGCTTTGGCAGCAGCATTATTGCAATGGGGAGTAACATACAGAATTAAGTTATCTTGCAATCTATTCTGTATTGGCAAGACTGTTATGACTGAGACAAGATTTGTTTTGCACATTTAAAAAAAAAAAAAAGGTGCAAAGAGCAGACACAGTTTGGTTGAAAGAGAGAAATATTCCAAAAGACAAAAAATCTGGAAGCTTAATATCAAATCTTGTAACACAAAAATCAAGGAGCATTGTTTACTCAGCTCCTCAAAGAGAAGTCAAAAAGGTGACTTGCTCAATGTCAGAAAATTAGTGTAGTAGATAGTTGTGCATGTTATTTGGCAAAGGAAAGCAAGGTCTTAGTTTGTGGAAGCTGGAGACAACAGGAAACTTCAAATAAATTGATCTTTTTACTATCTGAACATAACCACCGTTCATAATTTAGAGTCTCTGGAGCTAAGCCTTTGGAGGGGTTGGAGAGGCAGGAGAGAACCCAAAAACCAAAACCCAAACTGTCCTGCATGCAGGGAGCTGGGTGTGGTGGCGATCAGCTGCTCATTGTGTCTCTTAGTTCCCTGGGAAAGGAAGGAAAATCTCCATTACCATGTATGTGCTGAAGTTTACATATTCCGGGCTTTTTGCTTTTCTGTAAAGGATTAGATATTGGCTAGCTGGGACTTAAAATAGTCTTTAGATGATGGTTATTTGGTATTTCTTTCTCATGTATCCTGTGAGTTTGCCTCACTAAACCAAAGGGTGTTAGACATGGCTGACATTCTCCTATCTCCTTGTCTCTTTTGTACACTTCTGAAGACTAAAATGCCTTCATCTAAATTAATTTATAGAACTTAATATAAACAACATTTGGGGGAAAAAAACATAATGACGGGTCTTAGACTGGAGGTTGGACCCAAAATTTTGATTTGCTTTAATTTAAAACTGAAGTCTATGAAATGTTTTACTCATTATTAAGCTAAAGAAAATAATTTTTAAATGTGATTCAGAATAACTGATTTAAGCATGACACTTTTCTGTACCACTTGAAAGCAGCTTCCATATTCAAATATACTTAGCTGTGACCTTTTCCTAGTCTCTCTCTTTTTAATTAGAACACTTAAATTATCACATTCAATCACAGAACAAAATCTATGTGTATAAAATTATTTACAAGATTTTATGCATCCCTTAACAACTCTATGAACCTGATCCAAGGCTCACTGAAGTCTGCAGGAACTGCTCATTAATTCAGAGAGTTTGGCACAGCACCTAAAATTATAAAATTGATCTACATGGTTCCAGCAGAAAAATTGAGGTGGAAATCAACTTGTATTGCTGAGATAAAGTGTCAGGGTAATGTAGCACATTTAAGGGAAATAACTGTTGAGTTTTAAATCCCTTATGCCAGCTTTTCTATAGAAGTATTCCATATATATCTGTAAGGGTAGGATAGATATTATTACATTGAGGAGTAATATCTACTAACATTAGTACAGGAGTATTTCATATTCCAGTTGAAATAATGGCTAAAATCATTCTAGATTAAGGTTTTGGGGTTTTTTTTTTTTAATTCTTTGTTGCAACTATCTATTCAGTTTATGAAGACTTGCTTGATGAAGCAGCTCAAAGAGGGCTTTTAAAGTGCTATAGATAAGGAAAGAGAACATTCTTAATAGCAACATTCAGATGAGGGCAGAGCCAAATAACCAGTCCAGCTGAGATTCCTCTGCGCTAAACAGCATCTAAAGTACCCTCACGATTTGGCAACTGGTATGTGCCACCCACCATGGACAAATATAAAACACTCAGCCAGTTTTACGTGTCTGCAGACCTCTGCCACACTAAGACTGGCTTCAACTAATCCAACTTTGGGCACCTGATTTAGGTGCTTAGAGATGGGAAGGATAGTCTGTGTTTCACATAAATGACAGTGTTTGTGCAGCAAGGGTCTGGAGGGGTGACCTGTGCAGGAGGAGGTGACTAAAGTAAGGTGAGATAAATCCAGAATTAAAATCTAGAAAAGTAGTAGATTAAATCCATGCAGGGAGAGGAGAAGACAGTTTTTATGTTGTTATGCAGTCATTGGACTCAAATGGAAAAGATCTTCATAGTCCCCTTGTTAATGACACTACCCAAGTTGGGGAATGTGGTTGGGACATTTCCAGTCATCTGCCAGTCCTAGCACAAGGATCAAACACAAATTAATAAGCAAATGGGGGGCTTATTAAACTAAAAATTTATGAGCTGCTATAAATTTTTCTTGACTAGCAAATATTTCTGGGTTTTTTGGCTTTAGGAGAAAGCAACTGTCATTATATGAACGTTTGTTTATACCTAAATCTTTCTTTTCAGGACTAAAATCCCATTTTGCTAAATATTAAGGAGTTCATTGTCACTGCTTTTGGAAGAGTATGATTGTATCTTGGCAGCAATCATCACTTCAAAAATCCCCATTTCCTGCCTGAAGAAAATTTTCAAGGACAAGTAACTTTGAAATTACTTTAAATGAGGTTATTCTAAAATTTAAGCTCACCTCTGGCCCTCTTACACTTGATAAAAATCACATTTCAGAGTTCCGTTATGACTCACTAATGTTAAGCTTAGAGTACTGTAGATGCCAACAAATAACACCATCTAGTTTTATGACAAATTTCTTCATGCATACTTATGAGTGTGTGTCTAACTGCACAAATAAACAGAAATACACGTATTTTTGAAAGCAAAGGAATCTTGGCCAAAATTAAAGAAAAGGAAGCCAAGCATCTTAAAAAGGCTGGCTTTAGCATATTTTGGGGAAATATTTCTGCATATCAGCATACACATACTAGGTTCCCATTTATACAAATCCTTTCATTCAAGACAGCAAACATAGATCCATTCTTTTCTGTTCATATTTCTAGCAATACAAGTTTCTTTCTCAGAGTATGTTGTCACTCAAAGGTTGCACAATCAGGACTGTGCAGGCTTTTACAGTAGCTGATGATCTCTACCAGAATACCCCAGTTTATGTTTTTAATGTGCATTTGCTCATTAGCCTACTCAAGTCTAATCAGCTGTTAGACCTTAAGATCCATCTCTAACTGGTCTGTCTCTCACTATTAACGTGAAAATATCATCCCAAAGAAACTAAGGCTTTTAAGGGAGTGAGGCCAGGGGAAGTCACAGAAGAGGTGTCAATGACTAAATTGCTGCTCTGGCTTCATCAGCTCTTCGGCATCTGTTCTGCAGCCATTGATATTATTGTGAGTAAAGCCAGTTATATCAAAATCTTTCTAACCAAGAACAGACATAAGGTACACCAGCTGCAGGCAAAAAACCACCATATAAATCAGGAAAATATTACATGGAACAAAGTTGCATAGCTGTGGTCACACAGGTAGATATATCCCACAGGTTTGTTAAGCTGAGGATTTAGGTGGCCTTCTAGCTCTGCTTCTGAGAAGAGCAGTAGCTTCTGCTGGGCCTGAAATTCATGCAAAGTGTAGCCCACCCTGCTAGTAACAGAGAGGGGTCAGGACTAGGCTGATACCACTCCCTAGCCCAAGTACACATTCCTCTATATCAGGGAAAGTGATCTCAAATGATCTCACAAAAATCTACTGGTTCAAAAAGCAGGAGAAGCATTAATGACTCATATTATTCCTACAAAGAATGTAATTTCTCACAAAACCACCAACCCTGCATTTAGGAGTGGCATCAATAAACTGTACTTTTTTCAGAGTGTCATCTCATTCCTTCAGCACTAGGGCTAATAAAGATCCATCAAAGATTTCTGAGGCAGTGTTTGCAGGCCTGAGCTGTAGTGGGCACATGCAGCAATGCTGGCAGTGTCTGGAGGTGCCAGACTGGCTTTGTGTGTGACACAGACTCGAGCTGTGCCTGAGCTCCTCTGGGATTTCTAGGCACACACAGAGAGGTCTTAGCATCCCTCTGAACAAAACACTCAGGCAAAAAAATAACTGTGGCCTTGCTGTAATACAACAGCTGAGGAAAAGAGATGGAGAAATGGAGGATTTGTTACTCAAATATGCTTTACGGTAGGTCTTAATTGCTATCCTAGGATTTTGAAATGAGACTCTGTTGTCTACCAAAGCACATTCATCATGGCAGTGCCAACATATCTCTAGTACTAACATGAGGTAATGAATAAAATATATTAATGGCCACTGAATATAGTTATTTTACATTATGCATCATCTCCAATGAGGAAGGGTTAGTTTATTTATTAAAGTCCCTTTTATTTTGCTGAAAATCTCCTTAGAGCATTAAATATTTTATAGCAGTTGTATCATCGGCTAAGATAACTACAATAGAAACAAACAGACCAAATAGTTTTTCCCTTTTTCTTCAACCTAAAATACAGGTATATCTTAAAATTGTTATAAATGGATTCAGAAACAGCACATGATGTGGAGCATCCATATTGAACCAGGTATTTGGATGGCAGGAGGTAACAGTATGGTCATAGGAACTCATTAGTCAATCATTTTTTAAGCAGGATATAAAGGGATATAAAATATTTCATTTGACATTCATACCTCTAACATTTCTGAACACCTAGCTTAAGAACTATTGCCTAGCATTCACTCTACAAATCTATTTTCTGACAGGCACATGCTGTTGAACTTCTTTTGAACATCCAGAATATGTTTCTTCTTCAGTGTTCTGCAGTTTCTCCAGGACAAGCTCTTCATGCCATTTTGTAACTCCTCAGTACTTCTGATACGTGCAATAGCCTGACTCAACAAGGAAGATGTTTTCCACTGAGATTTCAGGTGCCTGACTGCACTGCAGGGCAGTAAAATCAGCCTTGATGCAGTAGACTGTGTGGATCTCCCAGTCTGGTGACCATTGCCTTCTAATGGAGGGAACTGACATTTTCGATTCATTTTCCCTTTTCAATTCATTTTCCCCTTTCAATTCATTTTCCCCCCATAATTTTCAGCAAATCTGCTCAGTGACCTTTAAGACCTGAGGCAAGAGTCATTTATTAAATAATTCTCTTGCAATCTTATAGTTGATGCACATAATACTTTGCATAGTAAGAAGATTTGCCTGTGCTGTTAAGAACAGCTTGATACATAAAGCTTTCAAATCTTTAATCAAAGCTTTTTATAGTTATTATTTCAGAAATTAGAGGAAATTATACTTTTAAATAGGTGAGATGTTACTGCGTATTTCATGAAGACACATGTACAATGACAGTCAAGTTCGCTAACAGAGTCTGGAAGTTTAGCTTGTGAATACCTGGTATATACAAATTTCACCTTGGGCCACAAAAGCTATTAAACTCTACCTTATTATATCACAGAACATGTATAATCAGATTGGTGCTGTCAGATATCAGAGGAAAAAGGCACAGAAAAAAAAAATTTGTTCTCACTGCTGAATTTTATACACCACATTATAACTCAGTCTTATTGAAAGAGATTTTCTACTTACTATCAAAAAATGGACGTAGATACTTGTTGTACCCTTTCATTAATTTTTGTATTGTTGGAGGTAGAATTTCACTTTTTCCTTCAGCTTCAGGAATTCGCATTGACCTAAATGAAATTGAAAATGAGGATGTTTTAAAAGGTCATAATCAAAAAACCAATATTCCATAAAATATCGGATTCATAATCTGTATTAATCTCTTATAGGAAAAAAAATTGCTTTTATACCTTAAAGTCTATTATTTCTTTGAAGTCTATTATTTCTTAACAGTCCATCTGAGAAACAATCTTCTTTAATACTTTATCTGTAAAAAGGGCATTATGGTTATAATCTAGGAATGTGGAAGGGATGCTGGTTGTTTATTTCAGCATTTAAAATTAGGATTCTTTTTACATAATGAAATACATTATATTTAGGTCTCAGAGACAGAAGCCAACCTCAGAGACCAGTACATAAAAACACTCTTAAAATCCTGCTTTCACCACAAAATTTTTAAAAAGGTTACACGTATAATCCTGTTGAGCAAAATCAGTGAAGCATAATGAGGATTCAAGTACTTCCTTTGTTCAGAAACAGCTACAAATACCATCCATAGAAGTCACATATAAATAATTACAAACCCTTTCTTCCTAACCCTGAAGGTGAGCACCCCAAGACCGTGAGCAAGGTGTTCTTCAGAAATTAAAGCACAGAATGTACCAACTACTTGTCCCCAATTGTTTGAGAAAGGTGGGGTATGAATTATGAAGGTGAGAAGCAAATAATTAATTGACTCAGTGAAGTCCAGCTGGCTGCAGGCAGAGGCATTGTCTCTGCTGATGGAGAGCAGCCACCTATATAAACGCCAGGAGAAGGGGCTGTGGATCTCACCCCTTGCTCTGGAAATTACTGGCTGCTAAAAGTGACCAGCTCTCTTACAGCAGTGTGAGAGCTGTAGCTCTTGCTCCTAGGGAGAAGAATCTAAGTGTAAACCACTAGGTAAGGGGTACCAGTGCTTTGGGGTCTCCTCTTACAGTGCTAAATCTTCACTGAATTTCTTAGTCTCAGTTTTTTCTGGAGCTCTGCTTGCTCTTCTGCATTATATTTCTGGGTCTCTTGTAGCTTTCCAAAGCTTGATATTTTGATTTTAAATTTGCTGTTTCTGAGAAAGCTTGAGTTCTTTTGTCAGGACACTGAGACTTTCATCCACTAGGAATAATCCGGTGTCTTAAACTGGCAAAGGTTAAATGCTAAGATGATCTCACTGAATTCACATGGCCAAATCACACTGTGCTTTTAGATGTGGTGTCCACTGGCTTGAAAAGCTGCTATTGCTGCATAATTTTTTATTCAACAGACCCTATTGCCACAGAAGTAGCTGTTTTCAATTAGCTGCCTTGTAACACAAATTTCTTAACTATTTCAATGATCTTATCTTTTTTCCTTTATTTTTGCCCTGTTTTTTTTCCCTGTTTTTTATATTGCCAAAGAATGATGTTGTTACTTAAGTATAATCTTGAGTAATGATAGCATTGAAATCAGGAAAGTTTTTTTCTAAAGAAATAAACACAGTCATGTTGACATGTGAATATAAATAAGAAGGCCAGTTTTATATTGCATAGAACTGTTAAAATTGGAAATGCATTTGAATGTAATTAATTTCTCTAAATACTGTACTTGGAATAGATATCTCTCCCTTTTTAATTTAAATATAAATTTTAGCTAAGTGTTCAGTGAGCTGCATGAGTTTAATTTCACAGCTTTACTGGATTATTCTTGAATAAGTTTTACATGTTGTGAAATGTTGAAGGAAAACTTGTTTGTTTTCTACTGCAAGGGTATAACATCATTCTGCTGATCAGTATGCAATTGCAGAGTGGTCTGGTTTGTTATCACTAACTCTTATTTTCTAAAATATATTTTTAAAATTTTTATGGAAGTCCTTCTCTTCAATGAGCTGTGGTAATTCATATTTTTCCTCATTAACACATGATATGTAGCCTCATAGCACTGGTCTTTTGAGTTTTATGGTTAAGTAAGCCTGGGAGAGCTGTTGTGCTGTAATTGAGGCTGTGAATTAACGAGGTATGGTCCCTGAGTCCTGTTTGGCCACAAAACCTTAGAGAAGCCCTATCACAGCAAGCCAACAAGTGAGAGGAAGCTGAGGCCTCCTAAATGTGAGTGTGTGGTGTCACCAGCCTGCTGACTTTGGGGGATACTCAGAGGCAGATTGTCAATGGTGAAAGATAAGGGACCTACAGAGGTTCTGTGCCTTAAGTGGTTTGGGGTTTCTACCGATACCTTGGCATGCATCTAAATATGGAATTGCCTTGCAACAGCTGTTCCAGCAACTGAGGAATGAACAGACTTTTACAGAACAAAACTGAGTATGTAATTATTTTTCAGCTGAGAATATCTATCTGTTCTGGGCTGTCAATGCATAATAAATGGATTTAACTCATCAGGTTCAATGCCCTCTGGTTGCTTTTATAAAAGCCGAATTGTAATTATTTATTTTCCTAAGTCATGGCTCAAAAACTGAGAATTTTTATGGGCTTGGCTAAACTTGAAAGGTACAAAAACTGCTTATTATTTAAGGTACTTTCAAGTTAGTGTCTTAACAGAACGGGGTAACTGGAGGGGGGAAAAAGGAACATTTGCCCTAAGGAGTAGTATATATCACTGATTTAGGCGAAAGTACAGTCTAGACACACGTAGGAGAATATTTTTTCTCGCTATTTTTGTCAGAAATTATGTATCATGAAAGAGACAGAAACACCTTAGAACTGCAAGAAGATAAACAAAATGCCAGATACAGTCTGAGAAAGCTTTTGAAACACTCCCCCCAGGAAAACAAGAATATGAAAAGCTTTTTTCAGGTAATTCACTGACAGGCAAATACAGATGCAAATAAAGGTGTTATTTCTGGTTTCATACTTGTGCTCAATGACACAAGGGTTTATGTGGTCTTTTCAGATAAACTGTGGCAAAATCTACTACATCACAGATTAATTCTCTTCTTTGAAACAGACAGTACTGTCATCATTTTTTTGTGAAATGGTGAGGTTGAAACTGTAGCATCATGTTACCAGACACAAGAACAAACAGTGAAGTACCATAAATGCTCTTAAGCTCAGGCAATAAAAAAAAAAAAAAATTTCATAGAATTTTCTGTCTCTGACTTGATAAACCCAGGCTAGCATTCTTTGTTAAAAACACCCTGTCTGAAACAAATGGGAACCCTTCTTCAGACCAAACAGCATGCATTTACTTAAGCTGATTCCTGATAATGATAAATTTGCCTCAATTTTTTTCATTTCTCATTTAAAAAAAAAAAAAAACTTCTGGGAAAGCAATCCAGGCAACATCCCAGATATAGATTTTAATACTAAAAAAGTGGCCATGATGTGATTGTAATGTAATTTAACGTTAAGTGAAGTGAAGAAGTGTCATTCAGGCAGGGAGAGACAGAAAGGGAAAAAAAAAACACAACCCCACACCATTACTGATTGTAAATTATTCAATAGAAGAAACTGTCGTCACATGTTAGGCAAAGCTTTTCCAAGTGGAATATCTAAGGGACCACTTGGCAAGAAGTCATGGCCCTTGCTTTGGGTGCACCTCAGCCCTTGGGTTTTGTTTAGAAATATTTCCGTGTTTCAGTGCCAAGCAGGACAGTTTGTGTTTTAAACAGCGTTTTCACAAACCCCTCCTGATTTGTGTGCTGGAAAAATGCATTTTTGTACCCAAGCATCATCTTGTCTGTGGGATAACCAAGGGCCCGAGCTGCTTCTCAGCCTGTGCCTGGATTTGGGTAGAACAGGACCACATCAGCTCCATGCTGCACTCTTGTACAGGTGCTGTGTGTGCACAAAACCCCAGGAATGAACTGCTTGGGCTGCTGCACACTCACAGCCAGCTGAAGCTGTAAGAGGATTCACAAAATCTCTCTGATAATAATGAACTGTGTACCACAGGTGGAGCTCCTGGGGGGATTTTGACTCCTTGTTACTCAGATGCTTCTGACATTGTTGGTCTCTTAGCAGTGTTTTATTATGATTAAGCCATGAGCCATCCACTTCTTATAGTGTGGCAAGTCCCAGCTGATGAGGAAGGAAGGTGGAATGAGAGCAAGTGTGTGTTTTGGACAAAGATCTCTCTATAGGACTGAAGAAGGTGGGGGAGGTGGATACTTTAAACTCACTTTCAGGGGTCTGTTCCACCTGTCCCCACTACTAAGAGAAGGCTTTATCTAAATGAGTGTTGGCACACCCACTTGAGTTAACACTCAGACAGAATCTTATCTTGAGGAATTTACTGCAGGATGAAGTAGGTTAGGCAATTCTAGATAAAGAATTGGCTCACAGACTTTAAATACTTCACTTGAAGGTAGTGGGAACAATGTTTAACCTGTCCATGCTTACATTTTCTTATTAGAATTACTTAAATAATATTTTTGCCCATTTTTATAGACGGAATATATTTTAAGTGCTCCATTTCTATATCTTTTTGTCATGGCAGCTACACTGTTAAAAGGGTTACTTGTAGCCAGAGGGGATCATTTCCACTTCCCAGCTTAAGGCAACTCAGATTTCCTAAAGACTTCACAATTTCATTACGGAGAATAAGAAACAGTATTTCAATTAGGTAATTCTTTTAAGATACTTTCCTTTCAGTGCACAACGACGATTTTACTATCTCAAGCTTGTAGTAAATCTGGGTGGACTGTGTGCTTCTGTCCTTGGGCAAGGCACTCTGCTCCAGGCAAGGAGTGTGTGCCCATCTGAATTTGCTAAGCATCTGATACAATCCTCACTCTGTACCCAGCAATCCTTCATTTGAGGGTTCACAGGCTTCATAAATTCCGTTCTTTTTCTCCCTCATCAATCCTTCCATTTAAAAGAATCTGTTTATCAAGGCAGCTGAGATTCATGAAGCTCAGTCCTGTATTTCTGTTATTAATACCCAGGTCCTTTAATTCTTGTAAGAAGCAAGATTCACATGTCAAGAAGATGTTACTTTGTTACCTGGTCAGATATGTTTCCAATTATAAGTAAGTTTATTATAAACCAACTGATATAAAAATATGTTGAAGAAATAATATTTTTAGCAAATACTTCTTACCTATAGAGCAGCAATAGACAAAGGGCTCTGAGACTGCAGCACTTAAGACTGCACATTGTCACAAGTTCTTTCAGAAGTTCCTGTAGCTCCTAAACAAAAGGTGCAGAGGTAATGTTTTACAGCACACATGCATTTTAAATACACACATTTTCAAAGGTTTGAAACACTAAAGATACTGTATCTTGAACAGCTTCTACTATAAATGTATTAGTAAATATCTACATCAATTTAAAAAAATCTCAAAACTTGAAAAAAGACATGGTATCAGGATTAATTTAATTTACCAACAGAAGGTGCATTCCAGTATACTACAGCTTTTTCATTTTCCCCTCTGTCCTTTAAACATTAGGAAAAGTAATTGCTGTGGAAAATAACGTAATCCTGTGCAGGAGAATTGCAAACACTGAGTTTTGTCTCTGCTATTCATGCTTGTGAGTGCATCTCTGGCATATCAGTGCCTCTTCTTAAGGGACAACTATGACCCCACCTTAGAACACAGAGCTATTTAAGAGCAACCCCTTTGGTACATGGGTAGCATCAATACCTCTGATATGTAATTCTGGTAATCTTCTTGTTATTGAGAAAAAATGAAATTATAGGCTTCTATCTCTCGCTATTTAAAAAAAATTCTTTGTATATAAATTATATATAACCATCCACGTTCATGAAGATGTTTGGCTGAGACAAGATGTCTTTTCTGAATGGGATTACTTCACTTTTGTCAGTATGATTCACAACTATAATAGTTATTTTAAGAAATCTGTCAGCTCTGTAATCCATTTCTGGATGAAAAGAGTGTCAATCTGTAGTGTAATGCAGTCATGCAACAGATCTGAAATGCACAGACTGTGCACACTTTTACTGTATTTCATCAGAGAACAGAAATCTTATTTGTAAGACCTGCTTCAAAACTCTGAAACAACCCTACATGTCAGGAATACTACCTACCTAGAATCTGCAAGACAATTGTTAAATGGTAATAAATGCAAAGGAAATATCTGATTTAGATTTCAGGAAGGGGCAATCAAATATAATATTTTCAGTGTCCAGAACAAGTTTTGCAGGAGTATCTTGCATTTTAATTTCCCACTAGATTGCTAATAACAAAAAATTTAAAGTTTCACAACTTGAAATTTTGTTTCACTGTTGTTTAGTGACCAATGTAAAATGCCAGCATGATTTTTAAAAACCAAAGTAATTTTTCTTTTATTCTGCAGTTCTAATAAGAGCAAAACTGGTGGTATTTACCTAAATTAATGCCATGTGAATGGGATATGACTTTTATGTAAGAATGAAGTGACAAAATAACTTGTTAATATCTCCAAAGAAAAAGGAAAGCCATTTCAATGGCTTTTTAAACTAGCAAATGGTCTCAGCATCTTGGCTACTTTAGGCATACACCAGCCTGGTAAATATTAATGTCAAAATAAATCATACACTCCTCCCGACTTCCACAGAAAATCATGCATGAGACATTAAGAGATCTGGTAATAGGAAAAAACAGCACAAATGAGCAGATGGTGCTGTCAGAACATTGCTCTCTACATGCTGATTCTGTAACACTCCTGCTGCAGATCGTGGGATCTCTTTTGCGTATCTCATTTTGGGTTTGGATGCTTTCTACGTTCATTATCTTTATCTCACAGGAAAATATGCTAAAAATAAAAAGCCTCTTACTGACTTTAAAAGTACTTCATAAAGCTGCTTTTATATTTAGCTTCTGAATTGCTACTATGAGCTCCTAATATGACTGAAGATCCTTTATAAACACATTAAGGAAACCTGTGGATATTTCTGGACTTGTTTGGGTTTTAGTTTTTGCAGTACTGAAGATGAAAAGGAGTGGGCTTATTACTGAAGGTAAACCAGTTGCTTTAGAAAGAAATCAGTTCTTAACTAATGTCCAGGGTAGCAATTCTATGGGAAGCTGGGTAGAAAATTTTGGACTTTAACACATGAAAGGTCAAATCCATCCTACAGCACATGGATTACTTTTGTATGCTCAGGAAAAGAGAGCATGGAAGTAATAGAAGGGAGAAGATCTCTTATTTCTGTATAAGAAATTCTAATCAAGAGATCTAATTGCCATGTCAACTGGCTTGCCCTCACTGCAAAGGGACACTGCATGCCAGCCAAGGAATAGAACTGGGTAACTCCTGGAGTCTTAAGCTGTTTCACAGATCATACTTAAGCTGGATATATAAATCTCTGCTGCATGTGGGTACCTGCTTGCACGCACGCACGTGTTTTCACTGCTGCCCCTTTTTTACAGGGCTTACTGAGCTGGTTTGTCCTGCTGAAAAGCCTATCTCTTGGCATGTTTGCATATCTGGACCTCTCCTGTCACACATCTCTTTATCAAATACTACATGTTCACAGCAGGATTCCTTCCTGCATGCCTGTACCTATGGAACTACTGGTATTTAAAACTAGCTCAGCAGAAGCCATAATATTTTCCTCTCACCCTAGAAATATAAGCATAACCTGTTTTCTGCATAGAATATTGAGCCATTTGGTTTAACTAGAAAGACTGCATGCTGTCCAGATTATTGCACATTGTTCTAAACATTTAATTGAGGTGAAGGCAACAAATCTGCCCCAGATTCTCATATGATAAGACAACAACACTTTCCTACTTTTACTCAGATCAGATTGGGACTGTAAAATGTCATCCAGTGTTTTGACATTTCTCATGGGAATTCAGTTATTTATTGTTTTCAGCATGACAGGAAAAGTGAATTATGCAAGTTTCACAAGCCTTTGAGGCTGAAATGGGGTGAGGCAGACGGCTGGCAGAGGTAGTAGCAATATCCATAGATTTCGCTGGAAGTGAATTTTGTGTGAATGAATTAAAGGATAAGATGCCTATTATGTTGAAGTGCCTCATGCCCAAGTGGGTGCATGGGAAAGACTAGAAACTATTAGATAATACACTTTGTCATATGGTAGTGGCCATATGCCTGAATTCCCATGGCTGCTACTGCAGGCATCTAAAACTGTGTGTAGAATTATCTTAAAATAAAAAGCAGATGGTGGGTTTCAGAATATAAACTGAATTAGCATTACAGTTGCATTTTACTTCCACATCCAAACTATTGAATGACAGTGCCTTTAAGTGCTTGACTGAAAGGCAGCTGGAAACTCAGGAGGGATTCACCCAGAGTGAAGCACAGCTGCCTCCTCTGCTCTGAATTCTCTGCTTGTCCACTAGAACTGCAAAGTAACCAGTGAGCTCATCTGTTCTTGACTTCATCCTCTGCTTGTTAGATCCAAGTGAACCAGTTGGAGGGGAAACGATGGAAAGCTGGAAACACTAAGGACTCAATGGGAGAAAGGGAGTGGGTAAATGGAAGGCAGCCACAAAGTAAGATGTGGAAGTAGAGGGGATATACCCCTTTGGGTCAATTGGGGTCAGCTGTCCCAGCTGTGTCCCCTCCCAGTTTCTTTTGCAATCCGAGCCTCCTCCCTGGTGGGGTGGTACAAGAAGCACAAAAGGCCTTGACCCTGTGCAAGCTCTGCTCAGCAGTAACTAAAACATCCCTAAAATATCAACACTTGTGTTCGTAGCAGAAATCCAATACACATCCCCATTCCAGCCACTGGGAAGAAAACTTACTCTACTTCAGCCAAAACTACCACAGCTTGGAAAAGTCAACTGCATACAACAGTATGACATACTGCATACAACATATTGACAGTAGTCACTGACAAAGCACTTTATGGAATAAAGTGCCATGATATCTGTCTTTGGGTTAATCTGGATGCCTGTCTATAATAGCTGTAGTTTCATGATACTTCCTAACACTCCCTGAACACATTCAAAGATTTTGTCATGTTAGGATTAATACTGCAGAGAGTGCAGCTTGAGGGAAAAGCATCAAGAAGGGTATTTTTAATGCAGAAAATTAAAAAGAAGGCATAAAACCCAGTGGCAGCAAAACTCCAGGTCTAACTGGGGAATTCACTAATGAAAGTGGACAAATGCATGTGTCTGCATCCTATTATAAGGGGCACCCTCTTACTTGGCTGACAACTGGCTTTTGGCACACCAGCTAGCTTGTTTCTAAACCCTAGGCACATCTGGTCTTGCCTAGCATGGGCATAAACCCTGCAAGTCTCCTTGGGCAAGTAATCAAAGTTAGATTTACTTGGTCCATAGAAGGTAGCTGTCTTGTCATGTTTTGTCTGCAGACAGGCAGTACAAGGGCCATCTCTTATGACAGTGTTATGTCAGCAATTGAAGGGCTCTTAGGTCTCTACTGCTGCTATATCTGGCAATAGTTCAAAGTGAAACACTGGATTCTAGTTATGCTGTGATCTTCTGATCAATACAGTTGTCACTGTGCCAGGTAAGAGAAGTGTCTTTTGCTCAGTGAAAAAGTTGGGAAGTTGCTCCAGTCTGAAAGCATCTTCTCAAGTTCTGTACTCTGAGATGCTTTCATCAAAGATATTTTGCAACAGAAGCTTATACTGTTAAATAAGTAGAATGAATTTAAGGTTCACCAAAAATGAAAACTGCTTCTCTGGTATAGTAAAATGAGCTGTAATTTAAATGTCATATTTAGAAATTGTTTGTATAGGTATAGGCATTACATGAGTCTTTAAAATTATCCCAAATAAATATGATAAATATGTTTATTTAAAAAAAAAAGACCACAGCATGATTTCAGAATGTATAAGCAACAACTCTGTGATTTACTTCAATGTTCCAAATAATGTACAAGTTAATATGTAAAATCACTGTCCTCAAAATACACTGGAAGGTCAGAATCGAAGTCAAACAAATCTATTGCTGCAGCCTTAAATTTTTTTTTTTAGTATAAGCACTTCTTGCCACCAAAGGAGCAGAGACTAACAGTATGCTGCTAATACTTACATAATTAAGTGTATGAGAGACATTTGGTGCCCTGGATTGAGGTCTTTATTTTTCACCAGGTTCCCTGTATTATCAATTTCATGAACATCAAAGCCTTAGAGTAAGTTACATAACCTATGACAGGATTATTTCATGTGTTTGTCTGTTGTTGTTTTCACTCTGTGCATTTGAAATACAGTACATATTGTGGATTAGCTGGGAAATAACTGGCAAGAATGCTGTTAGCATTATACTGTTTTTCTGGAAAAATAATTTCAGATTTATAAAAACTGGGTGCTTAGGATGACAATACAATTCTAGGAGTTACCTTCATGGAGCAAGTGCCAGATGTCCTGCTTCCAACCAGCATAACTCTGATCTGAAATGTTTCAGCTATGTACAGAAATGGATGTAGTAATAAACATTCATGGAACGGATTTTAAGAAATGAACGTGTTCATGTGCCTGTTTAAATGTAGACCTCATTACAAGCTCCGCTTGTATCTACTGAGAAATCTACAGAAAATGTGTCCCACAGGCTATTTTCTAGTTTAAAAAGGCAGAGAATTAAGTAACTTATCTCCACCTTGTTCCTAAATATGATTGGAGATAGCTGACACTCAAAAGTCTAGCAGATTAGTGGTGTTTGAGTCACGGCTGATGATTACTGCCGTTTGTAATTACGCAAACAAATCAGATGTTTATGGGCATACAGACTGGTGAGGTCTGTATACAGACTTTTTAAAATCTTATGCTCTGTACATCTCAGTTCTGCTTTCTGGGCAGATGGACCACTACATAAGCCTGCAAAGGCTTGAGTCTTCTTGTACCAAAATACAGGTCTCAATTCTGAGACCTGTACTGCCTTTTTAAGGTGTTTGTCAACACTCCAAGGTCCTCCCACACCCAATCCCACAGACAAGTGGGAATTACCTTCTGCCACATCAGTTTTACAGTCACAATTCCCACCCATGTGGCTTCAGTAGGGCAGAGAGGCTCTGTTTTTGTGCAATTTAAAGAATTAATGTGTTGGGTCAGAGAGGTAGGTAAGCTTCAGAGGCTGCAACTGATGAGTGAAACCTCAAAGGCACCTTTGCAAAGGTTTTGACTGTGCAGGAAGGTGCAAACAGCTGTAGTGTGGCAAACACTGATGGCTTGGGCTCCCATCGACCCTCTGACACCTGAGAGCTGCCTGGGTGAGCACTTCAGGTCACCAGGTTTCTACAGGGCACCCACAAGTGTGGGCTGAAGGCAGATACAGTGCTCCTGCAGCACTGAAACCTTCACTATTTACACAGACCAGGACAATGTGGGTTTATCACCTACAACAAAACGGAGACAGTTTAGTTTGAGCACTATCAGCCTAGATATGATTAAGATAAATAGTTGAAAATCCGGAAAGCTGGACAGGATATGCTGGTTCAGATTAAGAAAATAACAACTTGATTTGGAAAAACAGATGAAATCCTGCCTTTGTTGTGCCAGTTTAAGTTACTGTTCCTTATGAAAGTTAACAGATGTAGAGTCTTCTAGCCCTTAACCTGGGGGTGAGTCTCCCAGCACGGACCCTGATGACTGTGAGCTTTGCTCAGCATTCTCAACTGTAGAAACTCTCCAGGACCCAGCTAATATTCCTGCAGCTTCCCTCCATGCAGCTTCTGGCCTGGGAGAATAAAGGTCATCTGAACACACGTTTGAGGCTGTGAGGGAAAAATAAGGGCCCTGCAGGGGCAGATTAGTGTCAGTCACATCCATCTTCTCTCCACGTTGAATGTTGTGCAACGTGCCTTTGAAATTTATGACAGAGAACAGGCCCTTGGTCTGAAATCAATTTTGTTTCCAGTTGCAAATTCTTGTTAGTTTGGGGGCAAAGGGGAAGAAGGAAGGGAATATACCCCAGTGATGCCCCTTTTTTCCATCCAAGTTATGAATTTGAATCATAGACTTTTCTGGGTTTGATTATTGTTATGCATATCTGAAACCTTCCAGAGTAAACACTATTTTTGTTAATCACCAAATATCTACTTCTCAGTTTGGGTCCATGGTCTTAGACTCAAATTCCTTAGTGAATTGTTAAGTGTCCTGTAACCAGGAGATTTACAAACTAACCATTCTGAGCAGTACAACAGGATGAAAGGCTGGGAAGGAGAAAATCAGTTTTCAAAGCAGTTCGGTTTTTTAAAATCTACAAAGCTTTTGTGTTTCAAATTAACTGGTACAAATTAATATAATTAAAATTACTCAGCAGAATTACATATTTTAGCAAACAATAATCACAGGATAAAATGCTTTTAATTGTACAACCATACAAAATGTGAACGTTGTCTAAGTTGAGTGTCCTGGGCTCAGCTGTAAGTTTTTGTACCTGCTAAGGTTGAAGTCAGAGGAGTTATGCCAACTGAATTGTGGAGCTTTATTCTATGACAGGTCGTTAGAATTACCTGGAGTGTTCATGATGGAGAGCAACCTTTAAGAATCCTGTTTATAAAGTTTGAGTAACCACTGAAATTGTGTACATAGGAATTTTGTTCTCTTTTTAATAATTAGGAAAAAAAGCCTCCTAGAGAAAGGGAATATCTGAATTTAATGAAAGCATTTCATTTCTTCATTCAGTGCTCAACAACAGGTTTAATCAATGTGATCTACTTTAAATTTTGTACACCTTTTTAAGTACTAGCACATTGTTCATCTATGTATTCATTTGAGGTGAGCTGCAGATTTGATGGGGAATTAGGGGGGGAAACAGGAGCTGGCTCTTACATTATCTGTCTTGAAGAAGTTTCTCCACGTGCCACTCACTGTTTTTAAAAGCAAGGTATTGCAGCCTTTTGGGGGAGACACATCTTAGATTTATTAATTGAAATTTGAGTTATTCTGAGTCATTTTAATCCGGCAGCATAATAATACCTCAGAGAGGAAATACTGTTATTTATTTAAAAAGCAATTAACGAGAAAGGGGAGGGGAGGGATGAGGAGGGAGCCGCGGTGCCCGAGGCCGGCGCGCCTTACCTGGAGCCGCGGCGGGCGGAGGAGGCAGCTCCGCGCAGCCCGGCAGCCGCCCGAGCTCT
>WEKY01007147.1:240119-252994 GCA_013390045.1 Picathartes gymnocephalus
CCCGTGGGCGGCACGGGGAGCTGGATGTCGCCCTGTTGTCGCTCGCTCGAGCCCCCACAGGAGCCTCTCTGCTTTGCCCCTTCCCTGCCACTCCTCCTCTGCTTAATCTCGCTTACACCCCTTTTCAGTTTCGGTTGTGTCCGGGGGAAGGGATGCTAAACAGAGGTGGCGAGGGATCCCTGACAGCCAAGAGTGGAGGCAGCGCTTCCCATGGCCTCTTTTTCTGCCATGCCTCCGTAAGAGAGCTTGCATGAAACTTCCTGCTGATTGTCTTTTCTTCTTGCAGTTGTCACATCCCAGCTACTCCGGGCAGAAACTTCCACCCTTGTTTTCTATTTGATGTGAAAATGTTCTGGGTGTCTTTGGGTAGCGTGGTTCAAGTCTTTCCCAAAGTGAAAAGCGTTAGTTTTGCAGATGTTGCTTTCACGTCTGACCTCTCACTTCAGGAGCTCTTGGCAGTTTTAGATGAAAGTCTTTCTCTGGGGAAACACCATTCCACAAAATTTAAGATAAAGGAAACCACTTAGGGGATGTGATTACCAACAAAGGTTGCATTAGGAAAAACAACTGGAGACGGAATTTAACATCTGCTGTCAGAAATCCTTTCCTATGGCTAGAATATTGTGGATGGGAGGACACACAGGAACACACTAAACCCTTCCTGATGCTGTCACCAGTAGTAAAATATGGTGGTACTGATGCAAGGCGTGAAGGAGGGGAAAGAAGATGATTTTGACTATTTTAGTTTCAATTCCTGGTGCTGTTTTTTGGGATTAAAGAGTTGATAACGTTTGAGGAAAGCAAAGGCTGAGAGGTCTCAATCCTCTCTCTTCTAGCAGTAAAAACCCTCAGGTTTTTCCTCCTAGAACATGCTAGTTTCAGTTCATGTCAGGAGTAAGTGTATCTTGTTTGCTTTTTCACAGAATTATAGAACTATTTTGCTTGGAAAAGACCTTTAAAGGTCACCAAGTCCAATGCTCTGCCCTGGGCAGGGGCATTATCTGCTGTATCAGGTTGCTTAGTCTCATCCAGCCTGGCCTTGAGCACTTCCAGGGATGGAGCATCCACCACTCTGGGCAACTCGTGCCAGTGTTTCACCACTGCCATAAAATGCATAAAATGTCTTCTTTATTTAGTCTGAATCTACTTCCTTTTGGTTTAAAACCTTTATCCATTGTCGTTTTTCTTAACTTTATCTTAAAGCTAGTTGCAGACATGTCCTAAGAGGTTATTTTGGCATCATGTACCTGCTGTGACTACACTAGAAGTTCCCCCCAGGTTACAGAATATGGGCAGACCTGAGGCTCAGACTAGGAGAGGAAAAACACATCTCTACATGGCAAAAAATGGAGCAGATTTCTCTGCTGTTGTTTGCCTTTCTATTGTTTTTGCTAAAGCTGTTATTTGTTACTGCATCTGTAGGCAGGAGAAATTAAAGGAAAGTAAAAACCATTCTTTCCTGCACACATTTAATGTTGATCCAATTATAAATCAGGAATATGTGCTGAGTGTGCCTGCTCTGGGATAGTTCCCCCCCATCTCATTTGAGCAGTCTGTCTAACTGCATAAAGTATGTACTGTTTATCTTTCATTCATCGGTCAAGCAGAAAGGAGCAGAAACCCAGTGGAAAAAAATTCCTGGCTGTTTCTATTGCAGAACAGCTGTAAGTGGGAGAATCAGCAAGTTTGGTCTCATGTGGCCTTTTGTAACATTAGAAATGAGAAAACAGTATTAAAGTAAATTCTGTAAGCAACTGGCATAGAAACAATGCTGATTGTTATTCCTGACAGAACTCCAAGCACCGGTTTATCTAATGCACAATATCAGAAATGCTCAAATTTCTAGGGATCTCTTTTTATTTACTTCTTAAAAACCTATTTCAAGTTCCCACTAATTGCAAATCATAATTTAATCAGAATGAAAATATTCTGTTTGAAAACGCAAAGCATCGGTGTGATGTTGCCTGTTTCAGTTCACCAGTGCCCAGCTGGAGAACTCTAAATTCCCACTTTAAAATATTATTTTTCAACACCTGTCTGCATTTCAATGCTTGAAGGCAGCTGTGATGCATTTGGAAGTCTGGGGCAGGGCACATCCTTCTCTTCATACCAGAGCCCTGACAGCAGTGGCCACTGGGATTTCAGATCACCTGAAGCAATACTTGGGTTGTGACTGCTGGAAAAAAGCAAGTAAATGACAACACTCAGAATTAATTGCTGTGGTCTGTGATATTAAGACTGTCAGCAAAACCTATTAATAAAAAATTATGCTGGTTTATTGTAAAGCTTATACTGGTCCTTCAGAGTGCCTACAGTTCTCCATATATTAATTTTCTGCTGGGGCTGTTGCAGCCTCAGCAAGGGGTGTGCTAGCTCAGGAGCAACTGGCTGGTATGAACCTGTCCCCACGCACAAACCTGCCCTATCACCTCAAGAGGCAGCTCCTGGAAGCTCTTGTCCCCTTTGTGCTCCCTGCAGCAGTGGGACCTCTGAGGCTCCAAAGCCACCTCCTGCCCTTCAGCTACTCCCGCAAGGGGACGGCTCAGTTATTAACCCAAAGCTTGAGTCTTTGAATAAAGCCATTCATCAGCTGGGAAAATCAGCTGACTCCGTCCTCAGGCTGGTAGAGAGTAATGAAATTGTTTAGAGAACAGCTTGCAGAAAAGGCTCCTTGAACACAAAAATCTAGATGTCCACTGTAAGAAATCATTTAACTCCTCTGTGCATTTAGTCCTCTGCATCTGTACTGGAGCCCATGTTGGGTAAGTTGGGTTTTTTAGTAGATTTTCCTTACATTTTGTAACCTCAAAGGGTGGTTGTAACATTTGCAGCACTGATTAAACAACATTGTAATCTGTAATGGCTTTCAGCAGCATAATGCCAAGAATAAGAGAAAACACATTGAGCTTTTGGTATTCCAGGGATTCCTGGAGGTATGTTAAATTCTGACCAGCAGTCTGGGTGTGAGATTTTTTTGATACTTGAATTGTTTGTCCAATAACACATAACCTTTATAAATAAGCCAACATTAGCATTACCACTTAAGTATTATATTGGTACCTAAAATGGGGTGCATCATAAATCAAAATGTCCCCATTTTAAACTTGATTACATTGACACCTACTGGATATTATTTTGGACATATTGAAGTTATTGAAAATTCTGGGAATGCTGACCAAATCAGTATGGAATAAATGCAGTATTGAGTGAAGATCTGAAAATTAGACCAAATAATGCAATATGTATCTAAGCAAAAGGCAAAGAAAGAGTGAGAAAACACCCACTGATCTATTGTATTGATTTAAATTTTCCCATTTTAATAAGGTGACAGGTAACACTAATTTTTAGGACTTTCAAAATCTACTAATAGTAGAGTATTGATTTGAAAATACTATAACAATTCTATTTCATTATTCTGTGTCCCCAACAACGTAATAGAAAGAATGAAACTAACACCATAAAATGTGTTCCACTTTTAGGGTTCCTTAGGAAATAAAATTTTCTGATTGCTATTTATGTGTGAAGTAGAGGGTGAATCAATTAGCTTTCTAATACAAGGTCTACTTTCTAATAGAAATGTTTGTCCATGAAAGTCTACATTCTTATACTGAATGAATAGTTGCATTTTAAATTATTATAATAATTCACAGTGACCTGGGGGCTACATACTCTGCAGCTCCTACAGATTAAGTGAAAAATAATGAGAAAATAAAATGGCTTAATGGCTTAAAGTCTATACCTTTCCTTTTTGCATTTTGTTGCCCAGTCACACAAAAAACCCTTTAAACATTACATGTATCAAGAGTGACACATAAAATATAATCAATTCTTACTAAGTATTTCATGTTTTTATTTTGTTTTAGACCCATCTTGGACTGAAATTTTTTCACCACTTTATAAGCCTTTACTTTTCAAGTGAACTTTCTTACTTATTTCACTACTTGCTGCTTTTTTTTGCTGAAGTAACTGAAGCTTAATGGATTATTTTAATGTTCATCTTACATCTTATAGAATTACTCATGCCAAAATCAAAGAATATTCTTGTTAAAACTGGGGTTTCCTACCCTACCTCAATCTGAGCACTGGCTCTGTTACCTCGAGAATTGCTGTTACAGCAGCCAGGCTGCACCTTCAACCTGAACTTCTTCAGCTCAGACTGTGCTCAAGGCACTGCTCACCTTTATCTTCCCATGGGGTGACAAAGCACATCAGGATGAAACCTCCCTGGGAGCAAGGCACCTTCACCTGAAACCACCAATTCTTTAGAGGTTGTTTTGAGAAGCACATATTTCTGGTTGTGCCGCTTGTCAGTTTATTCATAACAGCACTGCTGCATTTGTCAGAGTTTTGTTACCTCCTGCTACACTGTTGAATATGTCCAGGTGCTGCCTTTAATGAAGTACTTTTGTTCCCACTACGCCTGCAATCATGTCAATACTCAAGAATTAGATTAAATGAGTGAGAGAGCTGAGATGAAGAGAGTGGATTTGATGATCTCGGGTAATTGACTTTCTTTGCATGACGCTGTCAATGACTGAAAGGCCAGGTGGATTAACTGTCAAGAACAGGCAGGCTTGTGCTAGTCCTACACTGTATACAATTTTCCAGTTTATTTTCAGTAGGACAGTGGAAACGTGCAAGCCTTTGCCTGGTATGTCTCCTGCCGTTTTAAAAAAACTTGGTTTGATAGGATTTGGGTTTGGGTTTTTTACCCACCTGGAATGTTTACTTTTCACCATGTTCAGCTATCAATAAAAAAAAAGCCTTCCAGAAGTGAGCTACTGAGACACCGAGAAGCAGTTTGGACAATGCCCATTGCCACAGGGAACGGTGCAGACATTAGTGATGTGTGGTGAGAGTATCGCATGTGGGTGTTACACGGGGTAAGAAAAGTACACTGGGTGTAGTTAGCTAGCCTCAGTTTTAAGAAGGACCCAAAAAAGCTGTAAGGCACCAAGCTGCCTCTAACTGCCCAGCCAAACAAATTTGAGTTGCTGTTGTGTAGTCCTAGAGATAAACCTGAAAATCTGGGAGAAAGCTGATTCGTGTTCCTCAAAGAGAAGCTGGCGTGGTGGCTGGACCTTTCCCATATTTCCTCCTGAAAGAAGTGGTTCTTGGAAAAGTGCCACTTTCTCCCGCCCATGTTCAGTTTGCCTGAAGATGCCACCAGAGTTCATGAATGCAGTGATCACCTTTTCATCATCAACTCTGCAATATATTAACTCTTCAGTATACCACAATTTTTTTTCTTAAGCCCTACCTGCTGTGTGATCTTAGCAAGACTAAAATAATTGATGATACAACACTAGAAATCTGCTTTGATAGAAAAGATTCTTTTTCCAGCCCAAATGGAATCATGTTGTGCTGGGAATGTGTACCACATGGCTACATCTGTTTAGGGTTAATTTGTTCTGCTGTTCTCTAGATACATATATTACACGACATTAGAGAACCAAAGCTTAGAGGGATATCGTAAAACAAACAAACAAATCTATTTTGTTTGTAAAATGAAATAATTTATTTTGCTTCTTCCTTGAATTTTAAACACTACATTTTTTACACAAGAGAGTTTCTGTTATTAATGTATTCTTAACAGTTCTCAAATCTTACTGAAGAAATTAAGACAAAATCTGTTTCTGTAGTTGGCTGTGCACTACCCCACAATCTAACTCCTACTTGTACTAAATGTGGGCTTCAGTAGTAGCAGTGATATTTGTTAAAGCTTACCAGCTACTTATAAATTTAAAAAAAAATTGGCCAATATTTCTTTTAAGTTTAGGTGAAAGCATGGAGAAAGTATTTCTAACAGGCACTTGTCAGGTTTTCACTTACTGTAAAATTATGCAAGGAGAATAATAGCAAGGGATAACAGTCTCTTAAATGCCACGTAAATTAAGATGTCTTACATTTAACCAATTAAAATGTAATATCCACTTCTGCCTTACGGATACAATGTGTATGAACATCATTATGCAGAAATATTAACCCATAAGTATTTACACCATTGGAAGGTGAAGTTAAAGCTCACTGTAAGTATGTGATGAGAAGGTTAATTTTTGATTGGAAATACCTCTTTATAAGGCTGTCATATTTGGAGGAAAAATTTACAGGATAAAAAAGAACTTTGAGTAACTACACATTCAATTGAAGCTAAGTGGCCTTTTCTGGGAGTATTACAAGGGGGAAATTGGAAGTATCTGGGAGAAGTTAGTGATGTGCATTTTCTAGTGGCTGCCTCAGCAGTTCTTTGGAGGACACAAGCAATCTACTCAGCATTGAACACCTCCTGTAATTTGCAGTAAGCAGGAGGACGTAGTCCAGGCAAGGTTGGAGAAACACAACAGTGGCAAAAATCTCAGATCCCCATAAAGAAATGGGTATCCTGATGTTCTGGCCCTCCTCAGCTGACTCTTGTGTCATGGGTGGAGGTCATATGTCTCAATGCCTGTGATTTTGACTTTGGAATTACAGATTACAGAGCTAATTGGGAAGAGAATTAAATAAATACAGAATGTTGAACTAGGTTTCCAGGCCTAAGCCTAAATATCCATGTCCTAACAACTTCACAAGAGGCTGAGAAAGTTACCATACCTTGCCATATCTGCAATGTGGGTCATGAAAAAGATTTTCTCATGTTCCTACTGAAGTCAGAAGTAAAATTCTAATCTGTACAAGACCAGACCTTATTTTACAGAAAACTATTATCTACATTATTCTGGTGGCTAAAAAGTTTTAAATTGCAAAAAGACCATGTGAGAAGTGTGTGGTAATGCTCAAACCATTTTTTCTTTTTCCTCATGAGTGCATGGGGAGTTGTTTTAATTCAAAAGATATAATATAATGTTTCTGATCTATTAAACTAGAAGAAAAAGTAAATCTGTGAACAGAGAATGCCAAAGGCAGTTCAAGAAGTTATAGATATATATGACATGAAAATCTCCTAGCAAAAGTTAATGCAAGTCAACATCTACTGTGGTCTTAAATGCCACATTGATTCAAAGTCCCACAGTAATTGATGAAATGGGAATGAATTCTCTTCGATGTCTCTTTTAATGAACTCAGCAAAGAACTTTGTTCAAATGGTCCTTGAGATGTGAAGTTCTGAGTCTCAGAGCCCCAAAAATCTACCAGTTTTTTAAAGTGTATGTATATGTTTAGAGTAGTCCAAATCCTATTTTCCTTATTTTGTTTTTTTGTTGCTGTACTTATAGCATTGATGCTGCCCTGCATTTTTCTCTTCTAATCTTTAAATGTATTATACTGAAGTCTTGATATTTAGGTTAGAATTCATCCTTTAATACTTGAAGTTATGCAATTATTGATCTTCTGGTCTGATTTGTGTTACTTTATGATCAAGCAGAGTAATAAAGTTGTATATAATCATGTTACAATAAAATTATCAAGCCAGAGGAATCCTATGGCCCTACATTGAAGGAAAAGCCTGGAAATCCAATGTAGTTGGGCAAAATGTTCTGCTCTGTGCCGACAGTAAACAGCTGGAAAATAAGTATTGCCTCTAATATTTTACTTATGAGGAACAGGACTGTGAGAACACAGTTCCTTTATTTGGCCCATGGCTGTAATCTCTGGTGTCTAAAAAGATGCCTGGGCTGGTGATATTTCCTGTGACTAAAGTATTACCAACAATCAACTATTTTAGGGCCAGAGTAGGTTTGGGATTCTGCATTTCTTCCAGGGCAAAGGTGGCTCATCTGATCTACACTAAAATATGTGCTCTCTTTCCATGTTTGGTTGCATAAAAATTTGGTTAATTCAATATATTTGATAGTAATTATAAAACCTGAGGCAAATTATGAATGCCTCAAGAAAAATTAGGTGGGAGCTACTAGATATTAGCAAATAGATAACTTTATTTCCTTAAGCAAGTAGGTTAAAAACAAATTCGAGCTGCAGAAATAGTAAACTTCAGTCATGAAATAGGAGTTAAGGTTTTGTCAGCTCTGTAATGGCAGTATGATTGCACAGTCTCTAGAATTATGTGTAATAACTTTCATAGCAAAAGTGCTGATATTTTTGAAGAAGCATTAGGTTTATCTCTAAAGTAAAAGAACTTCTCAGGAATTTTATTAAAACTGCAAACAAAAAGGAAGTTATCACTCTTTGTACAGCTAGAATTTAAGAGAAGGGTAACTTTTTGAATTTTAGTAAAATAGTTCTGCAATAGATGTTTTTCTATAGTTTAGTTATTAAAATTTATATCAATTAAAAGGATTGGGTAGCTGTAAGCCTAGAAAATTAAAGTTTTGTGGAGTTGAAGATGGAACATGGTCTTCTTCCTGTAAATAAAAATTATTTAAATTAGTTAATCTACTGCCATTACATAAAATAGCAAACTTTAAGAAAAACACCACTAAGAGTATATTAATATATTTTAGGTCTAGAGTTCAACACCTGCATGAAATTAGAGGGGTTTGGCCCAGGCTGCAACACTAATTTGCTCTGTTCTACCCATTTTCTTGCTGGCTGTTTTTTTTCTGAAAAATTTGTAAGACAGAAATCTGAAAAGAAAAAGAAAATGTGAGTTCAGACCAAAAAAAAAAAAAAAAAAAAACTGGATATCACACACACTTATCCATAGATTGCACCTCTTAGGCAGATACCTATCACTGTCACTGTCTAACTGAAGAGTCTCTAATGTTAATTACAGAGCAAAGCAGGTGAAGTGTGGACAGAACACCAAGTCTGCACAGGCATTATTTTGTGTCCTGAAATGTAATAATTGATTAGAGAAATAGAATTGCAGGGAAGAAAAAGGCTCTGGGCTTGAAATAAGTGAAACATATTACTTAATGTTTCTGTAAATACAGGGTTTGGTCTTTACAGATCTTGGCACATACTTAAGTGAATGTGAAATCACAGTTGATTCCAAGAGTAATAATTAAAACCTGTGTCTGCTGAACTGCTTTGAGCATTATCTTAAAAATAAGATGATATATAATATTTAAAGCAGAGATGATAAAGACTCCTAAAGTGTCCATTTTGTCAGCAGAACATCTAGTGCAATATTTTAATATCAAATATATACTAACCAAAATCTGTTTTCTTGGATGTATGTGTTTCCATACGTTTATAAAGTGGGGAAATAAGAATAATTCAGTTCTGACTTATTTTCAATCACTGTGTATCTACTAATAAGACATATCAAAGCTGTTTGTTAGTAATTCAGATTACTTACTGCTGTATTTGCTCATCAGTTCCTCTGTACCTATTGTCCTCCCACATTCAAGAGGAGCCCGAGGAGATCATGGCAAACTTTCCTGCTGTGAGTACTTCAACGAAAAAGTCCTGTTCATGGCAGTGACACACAGCGGATGGCAGATGGGATTATTGCTAGCTGAAAGCAAATTAAAATTCCTTCCATCCTCCTCCTTTGGAAGGAGGTTTTTGTTGAGGACAGTGCTTTGTTCCTGCAGAGGGTGGCACTGTGGTACCATGCTCAGACTCCGGGAATTCTCGGCTGCTCCAGCAGCCTCCTGACTTTGGAGGGCAAACGTGCATCGTCCTGCGCTGTCCCAGCCCGGGACCGGGCTTCTCTCTCCGTACAGAGCCATGTAAGAAGGCCTGATCCAGGCCAGGTGCATGCAGCACCATCTGTAAATCACCATTAGGAGAAAGAAAAAAAGGAAAAAGAAAATTGAAGGAAGATTGGCCAAGGCAGGTTGTGTGGGCATGTTCATTATCAGGGACGGTCATTCCAACCCCTGAAAAATATCAGCTGTGTTGGTTCTTAAAGAAAGTGCCTTTCCTGTGGAGCTGGTGGAAAGAGGAGTTTTGCCGACTCAGTAGCAGCTGGAGGTCAAGGTGCTGGCAGATGTAACCTGCTCAGGGGATGTGCACAGCTCAGACAAACCACCACACCTCGGTTTAAAATGGTTGGCTCACCTGCAGGAGGGGCCAGATGGCGAGTTACTCAAAGTTGTTTAACAACTATGGGCTGATGTTGACAATATGCAGAGAAATGTAAAACTTGAGTCTTTCCCCACAGTATTGAATGCTGACCTTACAGTGTTACAGATGTAATGGCTTGCTTCAAGTAGCAGCTTTATGTAACTACAACCATTTTCTTGTCTTTAGATATCTCTTATCTAATCAGATCTCTGTATTGCATAAATAATCCTGCTTGTTTGAATGTGGGTGAGTGTTCAGGTAGTTCAGAGTGGGATTTCTATCTTTATAAACACTATAAGAAACTCTGGCTTAGTTATGCTGTACAAGCAGTTCACATGTTGCTAAAACTTTAACTTAGGTTAATTTAAATTTTTAACTTCGGTTAATTTATTTTTTTTTCATTCTTTCTGCCTGTAAAAATGAAAATATTGCCTAAGCTATAAGGAAAACTAATTCTGTTATATAGATTTTCCTGTCAGATGAAATGAAACTACTCATTACAGAAACCCCACCACAAAATTAGCTTTATTTCAGAGTAATTTATTTCCATGATGATATCTCTGTGATGTAATAAAATTAGGTTATTTCCTAATACATCCTTGTGAGACTTCATATGGAATGAAATAGTGCATTTGCACTGGTTTATTTTGAAAAGAATTTGAGAAGTATTAATATTGAAAATAGGGAAATTAGTATAATTAACATGAGTAGGGATAACATGACACAGTGAGTATTCACGACTTTGTAGAGGTCACTATCTTCAGTGATTTAATGTAAGTGAAATTTCAAAGTACCAAATACCAGAACTGCAGCCTGGAAATACACCAAGAACTTTAACCCCAGCAAAGAAACTTACTCATGAAAGTCAGGGGAGCTGTTTATTTGCTCAAATACTGTCCATGAAACATTAATTGCATTTTAAACAACTGCTGTTAAATATTAGACAGATACTTGCTTTGCGTTGTATACATTGTTCAAGACTTCTGCCAAACTGGTATAGATTTGTAACTGTGGTTAAAAAAAACCCACAAAATATTAATTGATTCAAACCTAACAGCAGTACTTTGCTGCTATATGTCAGGGTAGGCATGGTATCCTGGCACTAAAAAAGAAAGCCCTGTAAGTTGTGTAGTAAATATCTTCAGAAGCCAAAGGGAACAGACTGGGAATGAAAAACTAGGGTTAAAAAATTTTGCATATAATTAATATTGTTTATTGTATTAGCTTTGAACCAAGTCTTCAGTAATACCTCTACATTTGTGCGCTACAGAAGCAAAGGGTTGTAAGTGACAATGCCGTTTATCCCGACTGGGTCATGTTTAAATGCTGGAATTATTGATATACTTCATGCAGTTAAGGGACTGAAGTTCTCAAAACCATGATACTGGCAGAGCTGTGCCCAGTGCTGCCATACTGGGACAGCTCTCTGCCAGAACTGGGAAGGTTTCTGGCATATCAGGAACAAGTTTATAAAATTACTTGCTAGAGGAAGTGTTTTGATAAACCTCACATTGTTTAGTACCGGTGAAATAATTTTTTGAAGACAAATATCACCTCTCTGTCTGGCCAGTTTGAACCTACATCAAGGGATGTACTTCAGCCCAGGTTACCGGAGTGTGCTAGACTGAAGCAGCAGCAGACCCCAAGTGTTTCCAGAGCTCCTATACGACTAGCCTGAACTCAGAAAATGCATATTCAGGGGCAAGAGAGTCCTGTCCTCCCTGATGTTGCTGTGGTGACCAGCATGGAGGAAACTCTGCTGCTTTGCCATGGCCCTTACAGCAAGAGCTCATCAGATAGTGTTTATACATCCAAACACCCGGGGAATATTTACACGGGACAGTTGCTTTGGAAGCAGGCAATGGCACAAATTAAGACAGACAGTGTCTGGACAGATCTCTCCATGCATTTCTGACCATTTACTGCTTTCTTGGCCAGCGGTGTGCAGCCTGCAGAGCAGCCCGCAGCCCAGAAGGGTTTTGCAGCGTGGAGATGCCCAAGGACATGGGCCAAACTGCTCCTGGGATGCTTTAAGCTCTGCCAAGTCTGGGATAGAGCCACACTGCAGTAAAACAGTGAACTGGCACTGCCTGTTCCCCCAGATCTCCCTGACCAAGGACGAGGCCTGACTGGAGCCATGTGTCAGGGAGGGACCCCGTGCTGGCAGCGCAGGAGCCGCGCAGCCCTTGCTGTCCTTGCCAGCACAGCTCACACCAGTGCGCTGCAGAGCCACAGCTCTTCACATGTCCTTGTGCAGCCTCCGCAAGGCCCCGTCTCTCAGTTTCTCCCATAAGTGATTTAAATTCTAATGGGACTCTTGTTTCTTTCCAAGTAACGGCAAAAATGCTGCTCATACATCACAGTGTTCTACCGCACCAAATGGGCCAGGCCTTTTCTTGTGTTTATTTATCTTTTCTACAGAGAAAATAAAAAAGGCCTCAATACACCCCAAATTAGAAGACTAAAGAAAGAGGCAGTCAAAAAAGCATCTTAATCCTGGTTTGTCTGGGGGTTTTTTGCTACAGCTAAGAATCTTGAATACAGCAGGGATTTTTCATTTTGTTTCTTTTTTTATTTTACACAAATGATCTCTTAATGAATCTCACAGCTTCTAAATGCTGTTTCAGCAGTAATGTGGGTGCAGCTGCCTAGTCCCCAGCGGCCAAGTGGCAGCACATTTGATGCAGTCAGTGTCCTAACAGGGTGGCACTCACAGAGGTGGCTGGGCTGCCATTTGTTTTGAGTTTCCAACTTCAGCCTGAATGACCAGTGTTATTTGTTCTTGTTCTGAATTTTGGCTGAAGTCTCAAATTGCTCTTGAACTCAGTTTTTTTGAATTGCAGTTGAGGGCATTAAGATCAGGACCTGGGGAGTAGTGCCTGAGAGATGGCTTTGGCTGGTTGGCATCAGGATTTGGTCTTGCAGAACTTCTGTTCCTTTCCTTACACTTGCCTTTTTTTTTTTTT
>WEKY01007147.1:253004-316733 GCA_013390045.1 Picathartes gymnocephalus
TTTTTTTTTTTGTAGTCATGTAACAGTTTCTTAGAGTGTAAGGTAGGCTTATAGATTTCCTTATTAAAAGGGTAATTGAGGGAAGGACTCAAGGAAGATGGTTTATTCAAGAGCAGCTTGGCTGATGGATTCATGAGGATGCTGAAGGTACAGAAGATTACCTGGAAAGGGGTAATGAAAAGAGATCAAGAAGGTAAAGGAATAGTGAGCAGAACTGGATGAGTCTGGAGAGGTGATACTGATTTCTGGTCAGGGCGCTTGTCCTTCCTCCTTATAAATTAATGGTAGGGTTAAGTTGCCTTTATTAAATCAAACTTAAGGGATGGACCATAAATATCCAACTTCCACTAGAAAGATGAAAACTACCTTGAAAAACCCTGGTGGAGTTACCATTTATTGGGAGATTTGTACAGATGTGGGTTTAAATAAATAATTTTAATGTAAGTACTGCATTCCAGAATTTTGGTATTTCTGTACCCCAGAGAGTAAGCTGGATATAGAATCAATCTGTGGAACTTTTGGATTCATACCTTGAGGTGGAAAAAAAAAGATGAAGAAAAAATAGGGGGAAAAAATCAACAGCTGCATTTGTCTTCAAATAAAGAATTAATTACTAATGAGGGTATCAACAATATTCTGTAGCTTAGATGAGTGCAGTTAGTAGAATGCTCTCAGATACTCTAAAAATTAAAGATTTTATGTATCATCTTTCTGCAAGTGACAAATCAAAGTAGCTATTATATTTTTATTATAAATCTTGCTATATAAGAAATGCAGGAAAACAACATTTTCATAAATGGGTGCATTATGCAGTAGATCTTCAGGTTGTCATAGCTGTCCATTGCTGTTACCATTATTGTGTTTCAAAAAATCAGTATATTAAATATCTGCAGGACATTTGCTAGGTCACTGTTATTGGCAGTCATTCAGAGCAGTGATGACAGACTACTACATAAATTATGCAAAAAGTTAATTCTGTTCAAACCATGACACCTGGTAAACAGTACATGCTGTCAAATTTAACTTAGTCTTATAGACTACATCTGGAAATAATTTAAAGGAATGTTGTTACAGTTTTTTTCTAAAATAAAACAAGTCTTTTTGCTTTAAACTTAGTTTAGCAGCATTTCACTCAGAAACTTTTAGGCATAAAAGCACACCAATGGTAAGAAATAGAAGACACCAAATCCTCTCCAGAGAAAAGAAACAGATTAAAACCTTAGATGAAAGAGCCTGATGTAAAAATATGAAAGGAGAAAATATTTTTTAGGAGAAAAGGAGAAATGAGAGAAGAGAAGAGAACATATAAAAGAGAGAAAGCAATAGATGGGGGAAGGGTGCAAAGGAAAGTAAAACAGTAAAAAAATCAAAGAAAAAATCTTGCTGATGCAGGAGCTGAAAGACGGGAATGGGAAATACACAAAAAATACTAACAGCCTGAGGTTAGCAGTGTTTGTGCTTGTAGATGCTCATGTAACCCGCCCAGACCCCCACTCCCTTCTGAAATTCCAGGAGCTTGAATTTTAAGTGCAAGGTTACTCTGGGAAAATGCATTTTCCTATTTCATACTGCTAGACAGGCCTGTGTCACAGCGGTAGGTAATGCTTTTCCCTGAATTCCAGACTGTTCTTTGAAACAGAATATAAAAAAAAATAGTAATAATGAAAAGTACTCCAAGCAAAAGAGAAGCAGAATAGACTGGGGTTAATCTGCCAGCACTCAGAGGAAAAAAACATTTTTCCCTACCACAAAGAACTCTATTGTTCCCATGCTAAGTATTTAATTTTGCTTGCATTTAAACCAAGCTGTCTTAAATTCTGTTTTCTTACGATGGGGAAGTATGTGCCAGTTACTGCAGCAGTGTTCAGTGGCTCCAGGGAGGAGCTGACCTCTGTGATTTCCAAGGCTGTTCAATTTTTCTCACCCTGCTTAAATTGATCTTTGGTAGAGGAGAGCGTGGCCTGCCCTTTAGGGCTGGGAAATCTCACCACCTGTTCAGCTTGTAAAAATTAGTGTTACATCAGGGAAAGAAGCCTATGAGAAACCTGAGCACTTTGGGAAATGTTGGGTGTAATGACTGTTGCCCACATATGTCCTTCTGGTGAATCTTATTAATGAACCTTCAGAACATACATTTTCATATGGGCTTTGTCACTGTGTTGAAACTCAAATTTTCATTTGTTCTGATCTAGGAAATTTTTGTGAGTATTCTTCACATAGCTAACAAAAGTCAGGCAAGTATCACTGTGCAGTGCATTTCCCTGGTAGGGTGTCAAGTCAGGGAGCGTCTCTTTCAATATTAGGAGAATTTCTCCTTTATTTAGCAAAAATGAGGATGCTATTAATATAAGCAAGCTGTTATTAACAGATAGTTACTCACACAGTACTTTCAATTATCTCCTCCTACAGTCACATTCACTCACACTGGTTACCCAGTGGGGAGATGGAGAGGGTTGGCATGCTACTGTTTGCTCGGGCAGTTTGGCATCTTCTTAAGAGAAGAAATGAACAGAGGAGCATGGGGGGACTGTCACTACACAAACATATTTTTAACAGGACCAAATAATGTGATTGTTGTTGCCATAGCACTCTTGTGCAGCACTTCTGCCAGTGGCTACAGCCTGAGGACTTTTAAGTTATGAGGAGCATACAAAAACCTGTGGCACCCAGAGAAATTACTTCAATTGTCTTCAAGTTTAGGTCATCCCTTGGAACTTCAGCTCTCAGTATTGCAAATTATTCAAAGCAGTGAATGTTGTCTTGAAGTGAAAAACTGTTTTTATTGAGCCAAGACCAGTTTGTAAGTATGGTGTGCTTAAAATTCGTGTACATTTTCACATGTCTGTGTAATTTCTTTGGTCCTAAGGAGTAAAAATTTGTGGGAAGAAAATTGTTCCAGAGTAATATAGTTTAAATGTATTGTAGTTTAGACCATAAGAGGATAAAACATCTGAAATCTCCAAAGTGTACTGACCTGGTATATTTTTACACTGTGTGGTATTGTTGCTTGGAGAAGTTCCTTGATGCTAAAAATAATCATTTCTAACACTGTTTTCTATCTCCAAGGTTACCAAATCTTTTTAACCTAAGCATAATTGAGATTATACCTACAAAATATATTTTTAGCCAGTTAGATTTTCTGTGATGTAATGTTCTAGTAGACACAGCTGAGTTAGAGGAAGTCTGCTCAATAGGAGAGAGAACAGTAGAAGTGAAATCAGTAGTTCCTATAGGCACTTGTTCTTTCTGTGGCTTTTTGCAAGGGTACAAAAATTTTACTGAATGACTCATAGGTCTTCAAAGACCAGCAACCAAGAAAGAAACTCCATGTAAACCCTTAAGAAATTTCAAATTTGTATTAGGATATTTGAAATGTGACATTTTCTAATGGGTTTGAGACTAGAACTATTCACTGGGTTCACTATTTTGTACTATTTTCTTGTTCCAGTGTCTTTTAAGAAGTAGACTAAAAATGAAAAAGTGAATTGAACAGATGTGCCTGTTCAGATAATTTCAGAGGGCTAAAAACTTTTTCTTTTTTTTTTTTCTGCATGCAGTATTTTAATGTTTAAGTAAGTAATGAATTGGTGACATGAACACCTGCTGGAAGGCTGTGATCCTCACAACAGAACTGCTCTCCTAAAAGTTTGACCGCCATCCTGCAGAGCATTTAAATGAATATCTGCTCACAAATGACAGCCTTTGGTTATAGATAGCTGTCCATTCCTCACAGGGCCTTGCTGGGCACAGCAGGGCTGGAGCTCCAAGTGCTGAGCCAGGGAGCTCTGGCACAGAATCCTTTCCCAAGCCAGGCTGGTCTTGCTGCAGCTCCACCATCCCTCCCCACCTGAGTGTCACCCAAGGCTGTATACAGCTTTTTCCTTCTTGAATGCAATTGCTGCCGTACAATGAAATCTCTGCTGGAAATATCACCAGGAGAATCTCAGTGGGTGGATAAACCCTTATTCCAAGTATGGCGAGCACACCTGCGAAGGGTAGAACCTTACAAACAGGGTTTTGTCTGCAAATGAGAACGGATTTCAGAGCCTCCTAATTTGTAACTGAGATTGTTAAGGTATCTCAATTGTGATTTAAAAAAAAAAAAACAAGCCACTGTGCCAGAAAGTGTGTTGTGCAAAACCTTTGGAAGTGTGACAGTTTCCTTGGAAAAGAAACTTCTGTTCAGGAATTCCTTAAAAGGACAGTCAAGCATATTTGTCTAGTCCTTCATGAATCTTTTCAGTTGGGAATATTTTTTCAGACCTAAATGTTTCCTTTATAGGAAAAGGTATCATAGGTATTCCTGTGAATACCTATTCATACCATTTCTTCCCTTTGTAACTTTCTTTTTTCTCCCAAGGATGCTCGGGAGAAATACTGGCATAACTCTCACACATACTAAAATAATGCTGAAAAAATACTGAAATAACTACAGTAGAAAATAGCTTGCTAAATGGAGACTTGAGTTAATAGAATTTATTTTATTGGTGCTGTCAGACAGGTTGGAGGTTTGAAGAGTTAATGATTTAATGATGGAATGGGAGAAACAGGGATATTTAACTTCAGAAAAAATGTTTTCAACTTGAAAAGGCTCAGCCATCTGATGATGCTGAGAGATGTACAAAAGCTATTTCTAGAACTAAGACTGTTGGACAAGAATATACTTACACATTTAAGTAGGTGAAGACTGCTGAGTTTATATGGGGAAAATACTGACAATACAAATGACAGTTTAAACTGGATGCCAAGTTGGAGATGTGTGCATGGGAAAAGTGGATGAAGGATGCTTCCTGCATGCTGAGTGATTAAAGCACACATTTTGGTACATAGAACAGCTCAAGGAGAAAATGTGCTTTGAAACGATCTGTGTATATTTAGTAAGGAGGCAGATCTGTGAGTACGACACAGTGTTGTAGTTAATAACTTGCAGTCAGTGGTGGAAAAAGGGAAAACCACTAAGGGAAATAGAAGGATTGGAAAGCCATTTATATCATGTCAGTCAATATATATGAATTTATGGATCTCAAACCAAACCTTCTTTATAAATGTATGCACAAACACTGTATTTCAAAAAGTAAGTCTCTCAATTTAGAATTGAGCATGAAGCTTGACACAACTAGAAGTGATTGATCTTGACCTTTTTCCCAAAATTTATAAATCAATGCAAGGACTAAAAAATAAATAATTGCTTGCTTTAAACATATAGTTACTTATTTTTTTCAGATAATTCAAAGATAACTGAAATGGGATGAATAAGACTTTATATAAAGCAAAAGTACTAGAACCTGTGGAAGTAATAAATATCAACCACCAGTGAACTTGAAGTATATTATTTCCTTAAATTTGGGACTTCTCTAAAGTCCCCTTTCTCAGTCTCTTGAAGTGCAAAATTAAAGAGCAGGAAACCTCTTGGAGACTAAATAAAGATGACCACACTGAAATGCATGTAAAATGAAGTCATGTAAAATGTGCATAAACCCACAGGGAGAAAAATCTGGCAGTGAGAATCCAAAAGCAAGTGTGAAAATATCCGAGAGCTCACATCTCTATAGATAGTTCTTCATGGTGCTCATGGACTTGCATAACCTCGGCACGGGCACAAGGTGAGTGAGGTGGGATGTGAAGAGGGCAGCAGGTTTTTACAGTGGTGAAGATTTTGATAAAGGATAGTAAATAACCAATTTCATTATCTTCCAAAGCAAAGCTTAAATTTGAGGCTTTCTTAGAAAGAAGAACATTTTATGTTTCTAGAACACCGGAAAGCAGGTGGGTGATTTATCACGGGTTTATTTATGGCTGTGGTTAACAACCAAATGCAAATCAGAGATGATTGGGGGTTTTAAGATTTCTACCTTTTTGCCACTGTCTTCAGATAGTCCCTCTGGACGGACACAGTTAAATTCTCTTCTGCTATTAACTGAGTGACATTTGATGGGCAAGGCATCAACACGCTGCTACAGGTTTTCCTCTGTGGATGCTCACTTAATAAAGACCAAATCACTTAACAGAGGGTGAGTGGGTAGTCAAGCTGCATTCAGACATTTAAAAAGGATTTATTTTAAAGTTATTCTTTTTCATTTTACATGTTTTCCACATTATGTCTACTTTTATTATTTTGAAGAAATACTAAGATTGAGTGACAATCTGGTCTAAATGTGTACAGTTCTTTTTTTGGAAATATCTGCTTTGAGATGGTTTGTATATTTATTTTTGCCTTAGCTACCAAGGTGCTGCATGATAAATTCAGATTTAACAAAATAAAAATTAACTTTGGTCATAAAAACACAGAGATGAGTTGTTAATAAAATGGTCTCTTCTCTTCAGTCTTAAGGCAGCAGTTATTCAAGGCCCATATGCACGCTGCTAATTCACATTTTCTTTTTTTTAATTTACTAGGTTTGGGAGGTACCCTGCATGTTAGGTGGGGCAACCGGCACTCACTATCCTCCCTTTTTAATTCATTATACAGTTATCACTTATTCTTCTGACACTCCCTATTGTTTTTTTTCTTGTTATATCCTCTTAGAGCTTTGAGGAGATATTTTTTGTGTTTTCCTTCACTTTTTCTTTCTTCTTCTGGAGCATATTTTCATAAACCTTACCCATTTCTTTTTATAGAGCTCCTTTCTCTTCTAGATATTGGTGGCCCCATAATATTGAACATCAGACTAAAGATGTTATGAATTGCTCCCATGGGCTTCCTACCCTGAGAGCGTTGGAAAGTTGGAAATTTTTGCTTCAGTGAGCCATTATTAGGGATTGTCTGCCTTTCCTGCCAGATAAAATAGTAGGAAGATACTAAAAGATGCAAACCATAAGAATAAAAGATCAAGAAACTTGAAAATACCACTAGCACTCGTGTATTTGCTAAGAACCAATGATAATAGTTATGCCTAGCTCTGTTTGCCATTGCTTGGAAGGAAGAACAAGAGCTTTGTTGCCAGCAGGGGAGTACCCATGTCCTGGATAAATACGATGACTAACGATCTGAGCAGCAGATTTTTGGGGCAGGGTGTTGCTTATGACTGGGACTGTGACAGTTTTGTTAAAATTACCAAGCAAACTGAAGACTGTAAATTTGGTTTATCATATTTACAGCCAACATGGGTAAAGTATCCAGTGCATGAAACAACCTGAGCAGAAAGAGCAACTGGTGTTTTGTTAACCACTTAATGAGCAATAACATGTTCCTTTTCAGGACATACTTTTTTTTTGTACACTAAGTTGTAGAGCATATAAAGACTAATTGTTTTTACTTTTAGTATGTTAATTTGTCTTTGTAAGGTTAAATAAAGTTAGAAATATAATCTTTAATTATATTATGAGACACTCATATTGAAAGTATGTTGAACCTATAGAATAAGGCACAGCAAGCATGTTAAAGAGTTTCACCTAATAGATAATTTTCTAATGAATATGTAAGCTAGGTGGGCACTTTAAGGTGTTAGAGAGTGGGTCTTTGGTACTGCTCCTCTCAAATCATGTGTCAGTGCCCATCATTCATTGTGAGGCTGAGCATGGGAACTTGTCTGCATGTTCTGATAAAGTTTTGTGAATTTGTAACAATAAGTGTGTTAACTTATTTTATTTGTTGTGTAAAAATGCAATTTTTCTTCAATAGTTGAGACTGCATAGGAAAACAAACCTAGCAGAATAACTAGAAAATTGATTCACCTGTACAAAGACACAGGAACCTTTTTTGCCAGTTTCAATAAGCATCATTAATTCTGTGTTATCAGTTTTGTAGGGATCATACCAACAGTTGAACAGTTGCTCTACAGATGTCATCTGAGCACTATTACCCCTATATCACAAAATTAATAAACAGAGCTGGGCAAATCTCCATGCAGGGATGAAACCCACAAACTTAGTGTTTTTAGTGCTGAGCTTATCTCAAGGTGTTAAAGGTGATACACAGGCTTTGGGTGACAATGCCTGTGAATACTGGTAGAAAGACAGCATAGGGACCTTCTTTAAAAGGACAATTACAAATATTTAAACCAAGACAAGGAAGTAAGATGAAGGAAAGGAACTTAAATCCTTTTAATAGATAATGCATTTCATAAATTTAAGGCCAAAGAACAATACGTGTTTGTAGCAAGATGAAGCTGAAGGTAATCTAATCTTTTTACCTAAATACCAAAAGCAGATTATTTTTCTTTTTCCAATAATTGCATTCCTAAAAAATAGCGCTCAGTGCACTCAGACAGGTAATGTATAGCTCATTGCTCGTTTGTCTGTTTCCTCAGGAGTCATCCAAGAGATTTGCTTTACACAAAGGAAGTGTTTGGGGAATCTAAATTAAGCTTTTGAACTTCAGCTATTCAGAGGAACCCGGAGATGTGGGGAGGACTTGGCTACTGTGTTGTGAAAACTGTCAACTCTGAGGTGATTGCAATGTGGGATGAGTGGGACAAGGAGCTGGAAGCTGAAAAAAAGAAAAGGAATCTGGCACCATTAATGGTTTTGGTTATTTGTCTTTTTTTACAGGCCCCTCTTCTCTGCCTTTCTTTCCCGAAGGAAATTGTCCTAATCTCTTGGATTAATGTCCCTTTGCAGAGCATTCTACTCCCTCTGATCCTAGCAATTTAATATGTTCAGTGTTTTTTTGGAGACCTTTGTCATTTATCGTGTTTCAGAGAGGCTGGGCATGGGGGCCTGTGTACTTTTGCTGTCCCTTTTCCCAGGGCTGACAGCTGCTCGGTGGTGACACAAGACAGCACACTGGGACTAAATGCCTGGGAAAGCCCAAGGACTGTTCAGCCCATACCTCACTCAATGTTTACAGAGTTTTTTGAAGCTGCCACTGCCCCCTGTTGCTTAAACACACAGAGTGATGTGTTGTAATCTAAACCCTCAGGCCCCTAAGCAAACACAGGCTTCAATATTGTTGAGCTTGGTGATGGGATGGCCTGTTTTCATTTAAAATATTTCAGATTCTTTCAAACCAATTCCTTCTGTGGAAACAAGCTACTTGTGCATCTAATGCCTACAGGTTTGTTTTCAGGGTCCCTAGCTCTCTATTCCAATGGATGTTTCTTTTATCCACCCCAAAGATGAGAGGTTCTGGCCCTGGATTCCAGGGTTATCATCTCAATCCCATCTCCTGTTTTCTGGAATTGAAGATAATATGTCCCAGTGTTCACTCACTCTTGCTCCTTTCCTGAGTCCCGAAGTCAGCATACCTCAACTGCAAAATAGCAAATTCTAGATACCTAGGAAGTTGCATAATTTTAGCCACAAACCAACACATGCACAACTTGTGTAAACTTAGAGCAAAATGACAGTAAGTAAGTTCTTGCTATGGCTAGGAAGAATATAGATATTTAAGATGTATTTTTTTCCTCCAAATTTGCACAGGATGCTCAGTTTTGTCCTGGGAGCATAAAAGTGACACTCTGGGTTTTTTGCTATTCTTACCCCCTGCTCAAGATGTGTGAAAACTACATCCTGAGTTCTCTGGTTTCCTCTTTTTATTTGTGCTTCAAGCTTCCTCCTCAGCTGTCTGGAACCTTATCTGGGTACAAATGCTGGCCTCCGGGGCCACTCTCTTTTTTCCTCATTTTGTTTTCTTATGGAAATGACTGAGACACAGAATCTGCTGTTGCCTTCTGCTGGTTTGTGTATTGCAGGCAGAAGTTTGCCCGAAGGCAGGAGGATCAGCAGACAGAACCAAACTGCTCTAGCAAATGTGGATCTGACCCTCTGTGGAAGGGGAACTCTGCATCTCATGTCACATGAGGCTAAAAAGTCTGCTCTTCCCTTTAGGCTGTGACAGAGGATGGGGAAAGCGTTTCCTCACTGTCTCTTACACCTAAATTGAATGGCTGCAGACTGGTGCGTAATACCACCATTCCCTGATCTTGGAGCTGTGGAAGAATACTCAACACAGAAATCTGTCCCCTGTGGCTCTGTGAACGACCTAGATATTTTTAGGTGTAGTGGACCATCACTGTTCACAGCAATCCTTCCCCTTTCATGTTCCAGGTAACAACTTCTCTTGTGTGCAAACACTGCAATGTGTTTCATGGTCACTGTCTGATAATGTATCATCCTTCCCCATAAAAGTTTCATCAGTCTCAGTTTCAAACTGAACTTTGCCAGGAAAAAGAAATAACAAACACAAAACCTGTCACTGGCAGACTGGTGTAAAAAAGCTTACTGTGGTTTGTCAGATACATACACAATTTTAAATACACATGGCTCTGGGCATCCTTGGAGGTGTTCAACATGGTGTGAAGTCATGTCTATTTTTCTCTGAGGGGAGCTTATATATCTCTTCTACTTGTTGAATTTGGACTTCTCAGCTCATAGGTGAGCTCAGCTGCCTGAGTTTATCAAATTTCTACCTGTAGAGACAGTGGGTCTAAAAAGCACTTGAAAAATTAGTCCTAAAGTACAACTGTTTATAAAAACTACTGTTGGGTTGAGTTTAATTTATTCAATGTGTGGCATTTTTGTACATATTTGGTTTATATCTTGTGATGATACTCTACGAGCAAGTATTCTTTAGGGAAGTCAGAGGGTAACCTGGTACATAAGCACTCATACTTTTTCAAGATTCTTTTTCAAAAAAAGAAAAATATTTCTTTCTGATATATCTGTGCAGTTGATAAGAGTGAATAGTTTTAAATTTGCATTTATTAACTAAGCATTGCATCAACTACACTCTTTTTTTAAAAAAAAAAAATGATGTTCAAGGTAAGCAACAAATTACTTCTGCCATGCTAAACCACCTAAAAATGTTGCTTCTTGTCACTGGAAGTAGGATCAGTACTCTCTTGCACTTCCCAGGCTAATTTTTTCTCTTTAAGATAACGAACACTGAAAGTCTACCTTCATCTTGTGAAACACTCCTCCTTGACCTTTTGAACCAACACTGACAGTAATTCACAAAGAATCTAATCACTAAAACCTAAATGATGTATATTATTTTGTTGACCCCTATGTTCCTGTTCCCAGGAAGATTATAAATGGGAGTGTTGTCTTACCAGTTGGAGTAATGCAGGCCAGGTCAATGTTTGTGAAGAAAGAACTGCTCATTGTTTGTGATGGGCTGCAGTAACGGAAGGGATTTGAAACCCCATGTCCAGATGTGATTCTCCAGGTTCTAGCATCAGCATCCTGCTTTTCCTGACTCTACTTGGGGCAAGAACTCTGGAAGCTGGTGGTAAGCACAGAGCTGGATGGTGTCCAGCCACAGAGAGAAAGGAAAAGTGGCAGCTCTTAGACGGGAGCAGGTGCTGGCACAGGCAGAGCAGAGCAGGTTCTGGTGGCCTGTGCTCCAGTGACTTCTCCCCCTGGGTGACCAGCAGGGAAGGTGCTGAGAAGCTGGTGTCCACTGCTCTGAAAAGGAAGTGAAAGAGCCAGGGTGGTTCACAACTTCCTTTGCAGTGGGAGGCTGACAGCTCTGTAGGCAGCGGCTTGGAGGCACTTGTGGCTCCTGGAATGGGACTGAATGTCCTAAGCTATGGAGAAAAGTTGCTGAGACTTCTCCAGCACTACCCTGTATTTCTTATTTGTGTTGAGTCGGGAATAAAAAGTGGTGGAGGGTGGGATCCCTTCAGGCATTCCAGGCAAGAGTCCAAGATTGGCTCTTTTCACGAAGCTCCGCAGGAGATACAGCCAGAGCTGTGAGTTCATTCTATAGGACAGGTAGGTGCAGGAAATGACTTTTCAGCAATTATTGAAACTTTGTCTCCTTTCATTATTTGGTTGAGGTTTTTTTGTGTGAATTGGACCTCAGATCTAGAAACAAGGACGGTCATCTCTTCTCTGGACACTTCCTTTCATGTACCTTGCTGGTGCGGAGGGTATCTGCTCAGTCTCGTGTGACTGAACAAAAAACGAACAAAAACCACAAAAAAACCACCCCTACCCTAACAAAATACATTCTTTCTATAGCCACGATGGCCTTCTGTTCCCCGAGCCAGGGATGCAGTCCGGCTCCAAAGCATCGGTTCCCACGGGTAGCCCCGGGCACGCACCGCTGCCCCCGGCCGTGCGGGACCCTCCGGCCCGGGGGAGAAGTCCGAGGCGCTGGTAACGTTGCAGCTCTGAGGCGATCCGTGCTCTGAGAAAAACAGGAGGTCAGCCTGCAAGTTACATCGGTTGAGTCATGTAGAGTTAAACTAACCCCTCCCACAGCCATGGACCACTAAAGCGCCCATTTTCATGAGCACCTCTCACTAAGGCAGCTCGGAGCCGGCAGAGGCTGAGAGAGGAAGGAGGGGGGAGCGCGGGAGGAGGGAGCGAGCACCGGCACTGATGGACGAGCCAAAGGGTAAGGACAGAAGCGAGCCGCCGCTCTCCGGAGGCAGCTCTCATCCCCGGCGATGGGCGCGGGGCTCGGCGCGGAGCCCCCCGGGGTGGCGGCATCCCGCGGCCGGCGCTCGGGGGAGGCTGTGCATATTCATGAGGAGCTCCTTCGGGATGTGCCAGTCAGGCGGGAGCTGCGGCTGCGGCATCCCCGGGCGGCGTGTCCCTCCCTCCGCGCCCGCGGAGCGCTGCCGGCGGTGGGCGAGGGCTCCGCGGCGGGGGCTTGCCGGGGTGGGCGCAGCCTTGCCGCAGTCCGCCCCCGGCTGACATCATCTTCCAGCCCCTGGACTCCTGGTCGCTCCTGAAGGGACAATGCCGAGTTGTGACTGGGGAGCCCGGGCGAGGGGCCGCGGCTGCTCGGGGGAAGCCGGCGGCGGCCGCGGGCCGGCGGTCCCCGGGCGNCGGCGGCTGCCACAAGTTTGTCCGCGTCAGTGCGAGGGATTCCCTCCCCGCGGCGGGCAGGAGCCGGCGGCGAGTCCCGACTGCCGCCCGCGCTGTCCCCGGGGCCGGCGCCGCGCTCCAAGGGCGAAGGGGGCGGGGAGGGGAGAGCAAAAACTCAGTGGAAGTGTTGGCTGTTAGGAGACCTCGGTGGGAAGCAATAGCTCCGGGGCTGGAAGCAGCGCGGTGCTGGGTGCGAGGAGCTCTCGGTGCGTAGGAAGAGGATTCCCCGCCCGGCAGCCTGGCAGCCCTCTGGCCGTAGCTGCGGTCCTGAGGATCGGGGCAGGGACCCGGCGATAGCTGCAGATGCTTATTGCACCGTGCTTTTTCTACAAGATACATGTCTTGTACTTGGCTTTGCCTTTTATAATCAGCTGACACGGCACACGTAGCTGCACTAGTCACAACGTTTGGCAGAAACATTTCCTAGTTTAGTATCAGCTTTTTTCTATGTGGGAGCCTTACCCTCTGTTTACAGCGCCTTCTGCAACACGGTCCGTCCTTGCGTGCTGCTGACAGCACCGCGCTCTGTGCGGGGCTTTCAAACACAAAGCAGGAACTCGGACAAATACGCAAGAGGCAGTAAACAGGGTAAATATTTGGGCAGAGAGTTTCTTGTTCAGTACCAGGTGGAAGCCGCGCATTTATCATTGTTATGACAACGGGGAAACAAAATGTGATTTCTTTTTTCCCCCTAGAATAAACAAAATGGTAACCTAGACCTTTCCAACATTTTATCTTCATAGAATGTAATAAATGGCATTTGAGGGGAAGAAGCATTTTCTCAGTCTGAGGTATATCAAAATTTAAAGCAAAGACTGGCAGAAGGAGAAGGTTAGCTCATAAGTTTATGCAGTCATAAGTGAAGCTGGAAATATTTGGAGATAATTTGCCTCTGTTGAGGAGGGAGATAAGAATAGCTTTGAAATGAGTCTTTTAAAAGTTTCATTCCAAAACCGAAATATAATTCTTGAACAGAGATGTCTTTTCCTGTGGGTGAAGAATCACAGGGTAGAAACTTGGATAATGAGAACTGATTTAGGAAAAACGACCAAGTAAGCCTTCTTTTAGAAAGCAGAATTTTAAAGAGACAGAAGGAAACTAAAGGAAACTAACAGTGCTCAAGCCAATTGCAGACGAGGCAATGATGTTTCTGTAATGGGCCGACCTGCAGAGCATGCGAGTCTTGCAAGACCCTATAGAAAATTAGTGCAATAAATAGCAAGGAATTGCATTTCATGTGTGTGGGAAAAGAAAACACCACACTGTGTCTGAGAATGCCTCTCACAGGATCTCTTCCAGAGGCAGCAGCCAAAGGGCTCCACACGGGGCAGTCTGGGACAGGCGGTATCTGGTAGTAGGAAGGTTCCACCTTGAAATGAGGCACAAATGCACACCAAGGACATATACTTTCATCAGAAAGGAATTATTAGGAATTGTTTCAGTAAGACACCTGTCTCCTGTGAGCCTTATCCACAAGGACTGTAATAAACGTGTTTGGAACACTACTCTTCAGTTTTAGGAAGCTTGTTTTTAAATGCTGATACTGTCAGCTTTGCTTTGAAATTTGGATCAATATGCTAACATTGCCAAGAAAGAAATTCTGTTTGGGATGTTACATAGCAACAGGCTATGTCATTGATCAGTGCGAATACTTTCTTGGGCAGAAAGCATGACAGCCTAAAAAATACAAGTTACTGGAAGATGCATGGGTGTGCTTCAATCTGGCAAGAGCATGACGCTGATCTCATGTAGACAACAGTGGAAATAAATAAAACTTTAAAATTTATCTATTTTAACACAAAAGGTACTCATGTTATCACTCTGATTTGGAGGTGTCTATATACCCAAAGATTAATTAATTGCTGTCTGAAGACTGCTTTCTATAGGTAGTTCCAGTATGGAACAGTAATAAAGCAAAATCTGACGGGGAAAAAAAAGTAAAGGAATGTGAATGGAAAATCACAAATTTAAAGAAGACACATTAACCAGCACATCAAAACCAAGAATGAAGATGACTTTGATTTGTTGATTCAGGCAGTGAAGGCAGCAAATAAAAGCTAAAACAAGTAAATGGAAAGGAAGTGGAGAAAGAGGAAATGGAGAACATCTGATGGAAAACATAGACCCTGAATTGGGGAAGAATATTTAGAGAAAGTAAAGATGTCAGGGGGAATTCTAAATTTATCAGAGCCAGGCACAATTCAAAGGAGGCATTTAGTGTGCCTTAGGAACAAAATAATGTGTGTAAATAAATTGCAAGAACGTTATGGAGGTGGACAGGGCAAGATTTTAATGACAATGCAGGACAAAACCAGAAAAGTGCTGGTTAAATACTTTTCCAAATTTGGGGATGGGGGGGGAGGGAGAAAATGAATTCTGATATGAAGGAATATTTCATGGATGTTCATGGAAGTAGCTTGTTTTGTAGATTAATGTTTTGGGGGTAATAAAGTTTTACAACAATTTGAAATGAAATGTGACAAATACTTACTGAGAGGATCTATATGCAATGATGTTCATTTTCATCAAGCTGGAACAGTATGGATATGCCTGGCAGTGAGAAAAATGCTATTGTTCCCCCAATATCCTAGCAGTATGATGGTGGGTATTCTGGAGAGCTGTGGCCAGTTTAGTTTGACTTCAGTTTTATATAAATTACTGGATAGATCTCCTCGGTAACCAAGTTTTAATAGGTAGTTTGATCATGTTCTTTTGGTTTTGTAGGGGATAAAACTTACCACAGTAACTTTCAGAATAATATTGTAGGAATGGGTAGGATTATCAAAATGTATATTGGAATGAATGCATTGAAAAGGAAATTGCTCATCCCAGATAGAAGCAAACTTGAGTTCATGTGGACCTCTCAAGGGAGCATATTGGTCTGCATCCTAGAATGGAGATAGTCCCCCTTACAAGAGTTTGCAGCAAGAACTTCAAGGAATATGTTTTTTTTGGGTCTGGAACTTGGCTGGAGAATGCACTTATAGGAAGGAGTGGTGGGAAATATTTCAAGTACTGGTAGATCTTTTAATTTGTCTTTGCTTTCTTGGAGGGTCTTTTGTTTACACAGTAAATCAGCTGACTTAAAAAAATAGATGTCACACAAGCCTGGTGTGATTCCCATTTGGAAAAAAAAACAGGCTGCATTTTGTCTTATGCATGTGAACACCCATTGAAGTTCCAGGGAAAAAGAAGGTATTCTTAAAAACTGAGTGGCTGTTGAATAAATCTGGGCTGTAAGTTAAGGAACTTCTAAAGCCTGACTCTCCTGATAATTAAGAATCACTACACAGAAGGGGAATTGCAAGAACTGATTTCCCTGGCTGGTATTTGACAGCCATGGTCTGGATTATAAGTGTAGGGCTGGGAAGGCATTGGTCCTTTATTTTCCAACTAATTATTTGCACTTGTGTTTTCTAGAGAAAAAAATGTGATTGGAAAGCGTAAATATGAATACCTTCCATGTTTAAACTTCTTCACAATAGATGCACTTCTGATGTTGTTCTGATTGCAACAGTCTCCCTGTGACTCTCTAGGAAAGAATGAACTAATGGATTAAGACCTGGATAACAACAGACCTCAAAAATAGTTATCAAAGGAAATAATTATGAAGCAGCTGTGTTTTCAGAGGTATTCTGTAAGAGGCCTGATGGCATTAGACATTTCCAATAATGATCTAAAAAGCATAAAATCATTGCTGATTTGCAGATGGAGTTTGTCAATGGTAGGAGGGCCAGTACAAATACCAATTAAGTCAGAGGAAAAAGTCTAAAGAAGCCAAGAGTGGTTGGAAAGATAAAGAGCAAATAAAAGGCTTTAAGCCAAGATTGTAAAAGCACAGCTAATGTGACTTTGGGAGGAAAATTAGACATTCAAACATTGAAAAAACAGAAAGATTTCCGGAAAATGTTGGTCAGAAAAAAATATATAGAGGTGTGTGTATGTATGTGTATGTGTATATAAATGTGTATTAATATGTGGGTNTATATATATATATATGTCTGGGACAGCCACAACTCAGAGGTTCTTCCTTACCATGGAGGGAGAAGGTTGTCCTCTAGCCAGCCTTATTATGACCACTGCAATCTGTTTGCCCCTTGATTTCTAATTACCAGAGACATATAGAAAACCCTTGAGAAATTTCTAGAGGAGAAAGAATAAATTTAAGAGGCTGAACACCTGAAAAGGAAAGGGTTACAGGAGCTATAATAATTTATAATCTTTTTGGTTTTACCTAAGTTGCATAACTGGCATAGTGTGGTGTGAAAATATCATGCTTAGTCATATTCCTTCTTTTCCTAAGACATCTTTCCACCTGTGGGTTTGAGAGCACCTAGGAAATGAAACTTTTGGGTTAATACCCTCTGGATATTGCTTTCTTACTAGCCCAATGCCCATAACAGTGTTCCACAGAGCTGGATGTGGTTGGAAGTGTGTTGAGACAGGAGCTGAGTTCTCAGTTTAAAAATTATCTGTTTAAGGTGGTTAAGATGTGGTTAAAGACGGAAGTGTTTAGGCTAAACTTTGGGGTGAAGTAGGTGATACTGAAATTACTTTGGGGAGCCACCTCGTAAGAGATGAGTATTGCTTGAGAGTGATCAAATTTAAATTGCAACATTTTAGATCATGTTCACAAGAGAAGCACCCCAGCTGGTTTTCTGAAAGCTGAGTTAGATGGGGATCACTTATAAAACTCTATTATTATTTTGTCATCTAGGCGTGAGAACTGGCTTTATGTTTCTACTCAGTGGAAACCTCCCTTTCCTGAGCAGAGCTGAAGGTTCAGAGCAGGCATTTCCATCAGTGTCTCTTAGTCACAGAGCTGGTGCCAGAATGCTCACATGGAGAACAGCAGAGCCTATGGGTGCACTTTTACAGCTGGTGTCATTTGATATAAATCTTTCTGCTGAAAGAGGAAAAGGCATCTGTCCTTGTCTCTAGCCTTGCTCTTTTTATGCTGTGATAACTTTCAGCTTGTCTAACTTGAAAGTCAACACCAGCCCAAGCAAGAGAACAGAAGGAGGGTAAGGGTAAAAGTCAACTTTCATGAAAGTTATTGGGAGGTGCAGGGGGGAAACCTTCACTGCAACACAAGGAGAGACACAAAACAAGCCCTGTGCTCTGAAACACTGCTGCATTAGCAGCACAAATTAAGAAATGAGTTAAGGGGGAAAGTGCGAGAGACCAGATGGGAGAGAACAGAGTCGGCTAAGTGCACGTTGAATGAATTCATCTGCTCACATCATCTCACACATTTGCTGTCCCCAAATGTGGAAAATGGTGCAAAGATCTGTTTCCCAGCCTGTTCTTTGTGCTCCTTGTCCCTCTGTCCCTAGTGCTGCACTGGCTGCTCACTCTCAAGGGTGATGCAGGCAGTGTAATGGTCAGTGCAGTCACTGCTCTGTTGGTGCTTAGCCACCACCAGCAATGCCACAACTCTGCCTGTTATGGTTCTTGTCTGAAGCCTTTTGGGCCTATATTTGTCCATTCCAGCTTGGGAAGAGCTTTCAGTGAGGATCTGCAGAGCTGCTTCACTGTCTTCCTTCACGTTGCCTTTCAAATTCCCTTTGTGCTGTCAGCACAGGGATTAAGTCTCTAGTATGAGGAGACATGCATCCATCAGTCTGGCCCATGCTGTCCCATGCTCCCTTGTGACCTTCATCCAGCTGAATGCTACATCTCTTCTGACCAAAAAATAACCTTACAGAGTAGCTGACTGATTTACAGGCTGGGACTTGCACCTCTGAGCAAACATTTTTATGTTGCTTAAGTAGAAGTTAAAGGCTCTTAGTTTGCTTTGTGTTCTCCCTTTTGTTACTGATCCTCCTGAGAATCTTGGCCCTGATCACAAATCATGCTGAGTGCCAGAGTGTCCATGATGGAGAGGATGCAAAGAAAATGGACCTACTTTTACAAAGGAATGAGATTTAGTTTGTTTTTTCATTAACTGTCTGCAATCTCTCAGCCAAAGCTCAAACCATCCCTGGCCTTTGAGCTCTGTGTGCTGACTGGAAAAGGTGAGTCAGCAGCTCAGGGCTCAGAAACCACTTCAGCCACTCAGTTGGTTCACAGCACTGTCACAATCTGCTCGAGAGCTCTCGAGACAGAGGAGAGACAGGAGAGGCTGGTTCAGCTGCTGTGGTTTCTAACGTTCACCAGAAGTGACACTGCAGCTGGGGGCGGGGGAGGCAGCAGCATCTCCACCTTCCTCCCTGGGCTTAGCAAGAAGGGGTAGACTCCTCCAAAAGTGAGGGATGGAGGGAATTCGGAGTCCTTTCGGTACGGCTAATGGATGGAAACATCCAGAGTGCATGGCAGAGCCCAGGGAGGAGCCATGCAGAGGGAGGAAAGGTGGAGCTGCATTGTGGAGGGTGGGTTTGGTGATGGGGACAGGTAACTGAGTGGAATTTGTTCCTCTGCTGAAAACTGTCCCTCCCTGCTCTTTATCAGAATGGGAGTGGGCAGCTCTTGCCAGGGAGAACATCTGCTCTTCACCACAATCAGCCCGTAGCTGCTGGCTCCAGCTTCTTTTGGGAAATGCACTGGAAATCCGCAATTTTGTCTTGAATTGAATATGCCGAATAAGTTGATCTAAAGCCTATATATATTTAGTCTCACTTCACTGGAATAATATAGGAAGCTTACTGTTTGTCAGCTTTGTTTGAGACTGCAGTAAACATGAACATAGCAGAAGCCAAAAACAACTTTATTCTGATAAATCCAGTGGTCAGGCTCTTGTTTACAATACTTAGAAATACTGCTGTGACCAAAATCATGAAAGCTATACAGAAAAAAAGAAAAGAATGTTCCAGCAGAGTTCTTTAGAATTTATTCTGTCATTAACTAAAGAGAATCAGGACTGTATTTAAACGGTGGAACTATGACATAAGACAGAGGTTGGATAGTCCCTTTTTGTGGCAGAGCAAACAGAGCACTTAAGCAAACTGTGGAACTAAACCTCTGCACTTCATCTTAAAAATAGTGGTTTACAATAGAACCTGGCCCCATGCTGTGAACTCCTTAGTAAAGACAGTAATTTCACAGTTGCTTTTTAGGTTACAAACGTGTCCCAGCTACAGAGACTAGTAATTTCTCTACCAATTTAAGAATCTTCAGTCCTGTGGCCGCTTGGCACCTAAGAATGTCAACTGGATCCCATAGGCCCTGCTGGGAATAGATGTCCTTCTGTAAATAGGGATTTGGAGAACTTCTTTTACCTCTCTATTTCTCAGGAGACTTTAACCATAAATTTACACATCTCGGGAATTTTTGGTGTGGTGTAGTGTAGCAGTTAGTCTTTAGTTTATTGGCATCTTTATAATGTAGTAATGAATTCTTTTAATTCTGCTGGTTTGTCCTTCCTCCATCCCTGAAGTTACTGCAGGAAGGAGACACAGGGCATGCCTTCATTCCTCTGTGGGACTCTGATGACTGGGTTTCTCTTTTCCAGCATGTTTCTTCCAACCTAAATGATATTTTCAATTTTTATTCCCTGTTTTTAAAGTTGTAACAGAGCTGCATAGAAATTGTAGCATGAGTCATGTGTGTACTTTACTGGACCGTTAATCTCCAAATTGTTGTTAGTCTGGTAGAACATCAGGGAATATACCAAAATGATGGAAGATGAATTTACGAGCAGTTGTAGCCAAAGTGTGCTGCTCTTCCCCTGGACCTTGGGAATGCTGCCTCTCTGCAGGAGAGAGTGTGCTGCAAACCCCAGTCCATGAGAGCTACCCAGACAAGTGGATGAGGTGGTCCACAGGGCAGAGCATCAGGATGTCTGCTGCTCTCTTACACTTTTTCATCAACTGGGGAAATGAGATCAATGGTGCTGACCGCTGTAAACTCCTTGGCAATGTATGGGTGAAAAGCACTGTGTCAAATTTAAGTGTTATGAGTTGTTATTAGGGAAAGGCTGACAAAAGTATGATGGGGCATTACCTGTTTTGTATTAGTTTCCCATATGATGTGGGCAGACAGTGCTGCTGAGAGCTGGAGTCAACTGTGAAAGCCACAGAGCCAAGGGGAGCCTGTCAATACTGGGAAAGTAGTGAGAGAGTCGTGGCCTTGCTTGGTGTCTGTGTGCTGGGAGAAGGCTGGAGTCATAAGGCTGTGACACGAGAAAATGTGTGTGCAACAAGCCTCCTTGTGGGTGTTGTGGTTCTGCTCTGGGATAACTGCAGCTGTCCTGTCTCACAGGAGCTTTATGGGAGAAGCTGAGGTTAATGCCAGCCTTGCCCTGCAAGCCTGGATACAGGACCAGTACCAGGTCTCTGCTACCCTGGTGGCAGTAGTCTCACCCTGTACTGTCACAGGGAGCTGCTCAGCCTGTGACAGGCTGAAAACAGCTCCAGCTCTAACATTGTTGCTGAGATCTTGGTTGTAAACTATTTAAAATCCTCTCTAGTGAGTCTGGTAGTGACACTCAGGGACAGGCTTCATTGTTGCTCTCCAGGATTTCAGCATCCTGTAACTTCCCAGAGACTGCCATCGCTGCTGTGCTCATGGGGCTGTGCCCCCACAAGCTCTGAGCAGGAGACCTGGCTACATCTGAGCAGCAGAGCTGCATGGTTACCACAGCAGCCCCAAAACCTGCTTCCTTTGCTGTTGTCATAACCTAACCAAGGAGACCTTTTGCCAGCTGCAGTGATGGCCTGTGAAAAGAAGGTCCTACCACACCACACATAAGGTAGCTGGAGGAGCAGCAATACTACAGCTGGCCTGGAGGAAATGTGAATGGAAGGGTTTGTGTGAGAGAGAGAAGAAGCAATAGATCAAGGGGTAAAAAAATGGTCTGTATTGATAACCAAGGATGTAACTGGCTGCACTGAAACAGGGTAAGTGCTGAAAAATATGTTTACAACAAGTCTGGCTGCCTGTGCCCTGATAAGCCTCACATGGATGGCTTGTCAGGAAAAGGCCTGGGTGCTGATAAAGCTGCTGTGCAAAAGAGTCCTTGGGGAACTGCTCAAATAACAGAGAGATCACAGTAAACTCATAGCAGTCCTCTGTGCAAGTTGTTCTCCTCCTTTCCCAGCAAGCAGACAGACAGTGGGACCTAAGGTACCCAAAATGAGGTGGGAAAAAAGCCTCTGAGCAGCCACCTGCCCTAGATAAAAGGGATTTCCAGGCAAAAGAATCACCCTGTGGTGACCATTAACTCCTGAAGACAGCAAAAGACCTGCTCAAGAATTTGTAGCTTGTCACTGAAGAGGAACCCAAGAGGTGCGGTGAGCACTTGGCATTTGGCACTCTTGGTCTCACCTCACACAGGATTCTGCTGGAGCAGCTGGGTAAGCTTGGTGCCTGTGAGTACAGGGGGAGTGAGTGTGGGTAAGAAAATGGGACCAAAACGATTTTTCAAAATGAACATCATCTTCCTGTTTCTTCAGGTCATGTGCTGTTGCTGCATTAATTTGCTTTATCATAGTGACATTAAAAACTTCTCCATTCTTAAACAAACCTTTCATATCTTTTTTCATTTATAATTGGTAAGACCATCAGAGTTTAAGAAGCTTTTGTTTTAGTGTGATCAATGTAGCAAAAGTATAATCAGGCCTCAGTTGAGCTGTAAGAGGCTCTAAGGGCTGCAAAATACTGGATAAAAATATCAGACAAAAGAGGAGGGCAAGGAAAGTTCTCAGAAGTTTTCAGTGATGTCAAGTGCAAAACTGAATCTACTCCCAAGCACTTTGACTTCACTGTTCCCACCCAAAGCAAGTTGACTTCCCACACGCCTGCGTAAAGGATGAGCAGGTCATGGCCCAGGAAGAGACCTACTGCTGAGAGCCATCTGAGTAAGACTGCTGTGGGAGCCCAGCCAGGTTATAAATGGATTTAAGGCTAGGGTTCCCACACCTTTTCTGAGGAGACAGCCCCAAAGAGTTACTGTACAGCTCCTATTTCTCCTTCAGCTGCTAGCCTTTGTCTCCATATTTCACATCTCTTTAAGTGAGCCCCATCTCTTTGGGATCAATTCCTGCCTTGAATTAGTGTTGTTGGCCTTATGAGCATCTGAAATTTGAGTTACTTTTCTCTTGTTTGTCTTTTTCTGAGTTTTATTGTTTCCTTTGTAAGATGGTGGTTTCCATAGATACCTTGGACATTATTTATCTTTCCTTCCTGGACATACAGTTCCTCCCAATGAATTACACAACAGTTTGCCATTTCTGCTTGAGGCCTTGGTTCCTTCATCCATATCACTGCTATACTGAGCATTTTAACACTGCTGTTTTAACATGTCATCTTGATAAGCTGCCTTGTTCTCTTTACACATCTTTCAATCCACACGATGGAACTCTTGTCCAGCCAGTTTTAAACTCAAAAATGGTACATTGCATGTCTATTTTAGGATTTTGTACTGATAATTGTTGGAAACTTTAGCTCAGCTTTTCTCTGCTATGGGTAACTGTTAAACAGAACAGTGTTTTGTTATTTTTGTTCCCCTCCCCCCTCCTTGAGAAGTGTTATCAAAGAACAAAGTCTGGCAAAGTATTCAGGATTGGTATGCTCCTAAATGAGAGCTCAGATAGCAGTGACGTTGTTCTTTCAGACAGCTCTAGCTTGAGTTTTCTGTCTTTATCCTGTCTCCACCTTGTCCCAGAGGAAAGCACATGTCCTGGATTGCAGAGGTAGATGCTAATGTGAGTCACTGCTTGGTATTTAGTGGTGAGAAATTTGAGCACTCACTATCAGTCTCCCCACATCCTAACAGAAACAATGGAAAATCTGGACATGGTGTGAGTTAGTGCTTTCTTGGGTCTATTTAGCTCTTATCAGGCTATTCAATGCACAAGTGGGGCTGTTCTGCTGATTCAGCCTCACAAGAAATGATGCCAGGGCAGCTCCAGGCCACACTTAAGGAATTACAAAGGAGACCATTAGAGTCACAAGTTTTCTCTTTAGCTGATTTATAAATGGATTTGTTTTCTTTCTTGCTCATTTGTCCCAGAGCTGTTAATAAATAACCTTTTCAATGTCCCTGCTCCTGCAGGAGATGTGTTCTCATGTGAACTTGCTGCAAGCTCTGCAGCTGGGCCGGAGGTCCTGTGGCTGGAAGGTTGGCTCCGGCTTGAGCTTGGTACCTCCCATCCCAAGCCAGAGGGAGAATGGTGCCAAAAGAGGCTGGAAAACACAGTGGCTCCAGGGAAGCAGCAGACCTGTAGCTCCTTTTTATTTGGGCCCAGGGTTTCTGGACAGAAGGATGGGCTGCTGTGACTGTGCCTGTGTACCTGTGCTGTCTTTGTCCAAAATATTTCATGTTTGTATTTTGAAATATTTGAGGCAAGAGTAGTGGGGGGAGGGGGAGGGAAGATTAATGGAGACATACAAATTGAAGGCCAAACTATGCCCTGATTACAATTGGGTTTCCTTTCCTGAGCCTAATTCTCCTCTCAGGATTCACTGCACATCCCAGTAATAAGTAATCTGAACTTTAGAGATTAATAGCATCCTGTGCCAGCCCATTCATCCAGCAAAACTCCTTTGCTGTTTTGTTACACGTCGGCATGAGGCTCCAGCCTTTTCAAAGTGCTCCCCTGACCATGAAAATTTAGATTTGTATTTACCTTATTACCTTTGTAATTTCCAAGAAGTATTTCTTCTCTTACGCTCAGGAACTTTGTCAAGGCCTGTGCCCTGCAATAGCCTTTGATCCCATGTTCCTTCCCATTGGTTGTCACTAAAAATACCACAGGGTAATTTGTTTCCTGCTATTTGAAATGGAAATTGTAGCAGCATGAGGAACAGAGAATTATATTCATGCCAAATATCATGAGCTGAATTCTCCTCATGGTTTGTGGGAATCCTAGTTATTAAAGCTGACCTCTGAGAAATCAGTATATTTTTCCACAAGGCCTGGTCAGTGGATGTGCTCTTCAGCAAGAGAAAGAAACTATTCCAGCTGTTCCTTGTCCTGTGCTCTGCAATGAGGAATGGAGATAGCAGTGCTGACAGCTGGAGGTAGAGGGGTGAGTTGGGAAGTGTTTAAGTAGAGTGCTATCTTTTTTTATGCATGCAGCCCTGACCCTGGCCTGCTGAAAGGAGGCAGCAGGGCTGCTGCCCTGCCTGAATAGGGGGCCTGAAAGGGGTCTTTGCTTCATCTGCTAGGATTAGTTGCAAAGGGAAGGTGCCCACAATGTTCTCTGCTGCAAATGGGTGCTGTGCATGTTAAGGGAGGAAAAACTCACTGGGTACCTTATGGGACTGAGAAATGCTCATCTAAAACAGCAAATACACGTGCTGGAAATCACAGTATTAAGGGGTGGCACAACCTGGATATAGGCAGAATCCCAGGCACAGTCAGGCACTGCAGCTCATGCACTCACACGTGGGACTGCTGTGGAATGGGCATCGCCCTTGCCAGTGGCTCTGCTGATGCTGCAGCAGCTTGGAACAGCGTTGTGTCTGTGAACAGCCTCCAATGGTTCTTGGTGCTGAATGGGAAGTGAAACTTCAGGAGAAAAGCTGGTTGCTTTGCTGTGCAGAAATCCTCGGGCAGCACAGGCTCTGCTTGCTGACATGTGGCACTTTGGGCAGTTGTGCTGTTTATTTTGGAAAGCAGGGAAGTGAGCCCTGAAATACTGTTCAACATGCAAGGTGATCCCAGGAATCTACAGGGCAGAGAAAGACATCCTTGAGGTGTGGTGAGAGGCTTGGTGGCCTCAGCCCCTCCAAGGCAGGAAAGGTTGTCCCTGGAGAGAGCATACAAGGAAACTAATGACTGCTGGGGTTATATTTTGAACCTCTGGGAGTCAAAGCATGCTGAGTGCAGAGCAAGCTGTGGGTGACGGGGCATTTGGATCTGTTTCCTCTGCAGTCATTCCCTGTCAGAACCTCCTGTGGGTCTTTGCAGCATTTACAAAGCTCAGGACTTTTTGTTCTCCAGGAAGTTTCTGAACTTGCTGGCCCAACGTGGGTGTTGAAGGGGGGAGTGGTTGTTCTGGAGGTTGTTTCCTCTCTTTTTTTCATGATAACTCGCACATCCCTCTCATGTGTGTGTGGCTGATGGGACACAAGGAAGGGTGGGCTGTACTGGGTTGGTGATGTGACTCACACATCACCCATCTTCCAGTGTAAGCAGTGGTCCTGCTGTCTTTAGTAGCAACAGTAGTTAAATAGTTGTACACAATAGCTGCCTGGGGCTGAACTGGAGCAAGTGACCAAAGCAACTGAAGGTTAGTGCCCATCACCAGCCAGAATGCTGGAGAGAGGAGGGCATGGCTCTCTACATAGGGACATAAGAGGAAAGCTGATATGATGGTGGATTTTAGTGAAAGACAAGGTAATTTCTTAGAACTGAAGGTGACCATCTCACAATTTGCAATGCATTACTTTCAGCTCAAGGGAAATGTATGTTGACCCCAGTTGCAACAGAAAAAGATTAATTTCTATGAGAGTTTTGAATTATTATAAAAGTAATCCACACTTACTCTGTGTCAGCAATGTCTAGTAGCTCTTAAAAGAAGTAACATCACAAAATAAGAAATACGTGAGCTGGATCAACAGAGTATTTAAAATGTGGAAATAGGAGTGCTAATAAGAAGCAGCCCATTCTCTTCTTATCTTATTTCACAAAGCCATAACCTAACTGTTGAAAGTTATGTTAATTTGAAAATAATAAAATCTCTTGAAGATGCATATTCAGAGGCAAAAAAACAAAAAAGGAAGATAAAACTAGTGGAAATTTAAAGCTGGAAAGTGTAAAAGATGATCAAAAGAAGCATAAGGAAAAAATCATGGCCAGAGAGTTGAGAAAGAAGAATGTAAGGATCTTGAGTGCTGTTGGGCCATTGCAAGTCTGTGTGTTCAAAATATCAATAATGACAAAGCTGAAAAGGTGTCAGTGCTTGATGCATCTTTTTTTTCCCCCTGAAAGACAAACAAATGCCTTCACATCATGTGATAGTCAAGTATATTCAAGCAATAATTTAGCTGGTATGCCAGGGGAAGCCCTCATGAGCTCACTAGATATTTTCTGGTGAAACTTCAAGCTTTGTGGGTAATGGCAATAAATCTTCTCCAGTTAAAACATAGCTTTGATGGCTGGTAGCAAATTAATACCAGAGGTTTCCTGACAGGAAACTGATGTAACTGATTACAGTTTTCTCTTCTGATTTGAAAAACCTCTTTGATGTGAGAATCCTAAAGAAATGAGTATGAGTACAAGTAAGATACAGGCTTAGAAGTCCAGTAAACAGCATATAAATGTGAAAAATAACCGTCTAAAGGTCATTGTGTCAGCAGCATCCTGCCACTTGCTGGTTGTATTTAAGAATATTGAGTATCTGGGTCGGACTGCTGCAATGTAAGCCAGAAAAAATACCTTCCTGCAGAGAGATTATTTAATGAGCAGACATTGGGAAGTCTTGGTGGGGCTGGTGTACAACACCAGGGAGATGGGATGTGAGACCAAGGTGGGAGGGGGTTGCAGAGAGCCAGGGAGGCTGAGCACCATCCCCAGCACTGCAGCATGGGAAGGTCTCTGACAGGGGAGCCTGCTTTGTGCACAGGTGAATGGGGCACTTGTTGGTGTGGCAGTCTGGGTCACTGGGGCTCGTGGCCAGAACCCCTGGACATCACCTCTCCAGCAGTCACTCTGTGCCGCAGGGCCACCGAGCTGCCCGAGCACAAAGCCCCTCTGTGCTGCGGGCAGCTGTGAAGGGGAGAGAAGGACCTGTGTGCTGCCTGCTCCTTTGTATCTATCTCTTGCTACTATTCCTCAGCTTTTGCTGCCTCTAGCACCCCACAGCTTTCCAGGATTTCCATGTACTTCTCTTTTTTCCAGGAAAAGAGTGCACGTCCAATGTGTCTTGTGCAATCTCCCAGGGCTGTATCCCAGCCACAACACTCAAAGCAGCAAAAGGATGAGGTACTCCCACACCAAGCAGTGCTGCATACATGGATAGCACATAGCAGGGTGGTTGCCACGGCTGAATTATGTCTGAACAAAACCTGGCAAGGGAGGGAGCACCTTTGTACAACTCATCTGCATCCCACAGGGAGAGCATATGCACTGCATTGGCTTTGCTGACAGCGTAGCTTATGAGTGCATTGTCCCCTTTCTGCTGATTCCCCTCCTTCTGAACCAAGGAAGTAGAACTGGGAGAAAGTCCAGGAGCCACCCTCATCCTGAAGTGGGGTTGGCTACGCCAGCTCTGGCAGATAGAAATGTCATTTATCTGAAGAAAACTAATGAGCCTCCTTTGCTCTTATTTTTTGCAAACTTAACAATTCAATTCCTTCAATCTTTCCTCATAGGTCCTTTAGGCTTGTGATCTTTCTTGTTCTCTTCTGGAGTTTCTCCAAGTGGTCTACATCTTTCCTGAAATGCAATGTCCAAAATTGGTCACAGAACCTCACAGGAGGATTTACCAGCTTTAGGTGGAGGGAAAGTTTACTATAAACTGTTATAGCTGCAACAACGTTTTCTCTGGAAAAGCTACTTAACAGATTGCTCACCACACTGTCTTTGGGTGATGGCTCTTACCTAACTGTCATATTTGCTTTTGTCCTTAAGGTGAGTCAGATGTTTGCACCACGCTCACACCTATTTGTCAAATTTATTTTCAATTCCAGTCCTATGTGTCAGTGTGCTTTGCTCCCAGCTTGGTGTCATCCCAGATACAGACACACTCTTTATCTTGCAGCTCACTAATGCACAGGTATGTGTGCACATGGGACCATTCAAGCTGCCAAGCTGTGTAGCCTAAATTCATAGAAGCCTGTGGTTTTTGAGATTTGTAGAGCTGCATTATTTCAGTATCAAGTGTCTCTGAGAGACAGGATCCAAAAAAACCCATTATACTGTTTGGATTATCAGTTTCAGTGATACTTTAATGTTTATATTTCAGCACTTAGAAGTATTTCATCTGGAAAAATATAACCCAGTAAATGTGCATTTATTATTCTACAAAGCACTACAAGGAGGGGCAGAGATCACACAAGTATTTAGGCCACAATCTTTGCCATATGAATAATTAAAACTTGAAGCAGTCTTCCACACTATTCCATGTAACTGTTGTAAAAAGTGGTGTAAAATCCTCATCTGGAGCTTGAATTCTAATTTCAACATGCTGAGTGTCTTGCCCTTACATTTTGAAATAAATCCCCTTAAACCAAAGCCATTGACTTACCATATACGTGCTTGTATGTAAATTCTAAGACAAACCTGAGCCTCTTGGCAGCCTAAGAAAAGACTTTTCCAACATACTGGCCTGGAACAGGTGGTTTATGTTACTTTGCAGCAAAGTCTTACTAGGTAACTTGGATACAAGCATATTTAAATGAAAAAGGCAGATGAGGAATGAGTAAGAATTCACTTGGGGACAGGGAAAACTTCATAAAAGGGTTGATAAATGAAACAGTGTGGCTTTTCTAAGTGTTTATGCACTCAGATGTTTGGTTGTGGTGAGGCTGAAGACAGGAGCGCCTTTTGGGTAATGTGCATCAAATCCTGATGCGAGTTCAGCAACCTCACAGAGTAATCAGTGAGTTTTCAGGCAATTCAGCCTGAAAAACTTCATGACTGCTGAAATCTCTTTTTCACTGACCAGGAGGATGATGTGTGTGTCCCCTCTCCATGCTGAACAGCGGCACTGACTGCTCCCATGCCCTTTCCCTACCATCACTGCCAGCAGAACTCCACAGACACAAACTCCTGCAGTTAGAAAATGTGCACAGACTGCATTGCCAGAGCCCCTCTCTCCCGGGTGGGTTTGCTGAGATTGCACGAGACATGCTGGCTTGACTTAGCACAGCCTCTTATGGCAGATGACCGTGTTTCTCAGGTAGTGCAAGTCCCCACCTCACTTCATTTAGGCTGGGACTGTATCATCTCTTTTAGAATGGGTTCACTGCTCTGCAAGGTCAGTCTCTTTGCAGCTCTTGGTCAGAACACTCAAGAAAAATATAAGCAAGTAACTCTACACACAGAGAAGTGATGCTGGACTCTTCAGTAGACAGAAAAGGCTGGAAAAGACAAAAATCCAGAAAGGATCGTTTCTTACAAATTGGCTAAGAGAATAAATTCTCTTAGGACTGGGCATTGCAGAAGTTGTGAGATAGAAGTGGAAGACAGGCAGAGGGAATAGACTGACAATAAATGAATTAAGGTTGAAAATGGGAACGTTTCTGACCACACAGAGAAGTGCTGAGAGGTTAAATGTGATGGTGGAAACTGTCTTTGTCAGTGTGGCACTTGTGCAGGGGAAGAGGGATGGCTTTGCAGTACAGCCTCTTGTGATCCCTTCTGTAACACACTGAGCATGAACATCCAAATGAAAGTTCAAATATCAATTTTATCTGTTGTGCTAAGTCCGAGCTTACAAAAATACTTGTATTTATTAGAGATGATGGGTCACAGTGAGATTGTCTGAACCAAACATGGCTTTGGTCTATGCATAGCACCTTTTCTTTTCTGCTTGACATTCCTAAGGTCACTCCTTAAACAAGCCTTAGTCTCTGCTTATTGCATCTCTAAAAGCAGCTGGTTGCCTGATTCCTTTTAACTTTTGTAACTAAGGTTTGTTTGGTGAGAAGGGAGTTGAGGGTAGGCAGCCTTGGCTGTGAGTGACATCTCCTGGCATGCAAAGATGCCAGTGATTTAGTGTAGTTTGGCTGGAGGGGCCATTTCCTATTTGTCTTGAGCTCTGGAAGACAGAAGAGTCAAATCTGCTTCCTTGCCTTCACACAAAGCTGCCTCCCACGCTGGTGTGGTCCTTCCTGGTTATTCACTAAGAGCAACAGGGTTTCCGCAGCAAAATTGCTGCTACCTGGAGTGACTGAAAACATCCTTCCCAGTTCTCTGTCTTGGAGACAGAAAGGGTGTTAGGTCTGTTTATGTTTTGGGGCCATGACTGGATGGAACCAGTGGTAGCCCCTACAAAAAAGCAAAGAGACCAAAATTGGAAACAGACAGAGATGCCTGAGCAGCTGGGCTGTGCTCCAGCATCTGGAGAGTGCTCAATGCCCGTGCAGCTGGGCAGGGCTCCAGCACCAAGCAGCTCTGAGGTCTGAGAGGAGAAAAGCAGCATCATTTCTATGCCTACTTATGGCTCTGCAGGATGTTTTAGTCACTGCACACAGTGGGCAGTATGAGAGAAGGAGTAGAGATCGGTCTCTACTTGGATTCTGACTGGGCACAGGGACAGAAGATCGTGTCTGCTTAATCTTTAGCTGAGGAAAACTGCTAGAGGAAGGAAAATCCTGGGGCCTGGCAATCAGTCAAGTACTGCTCCACTTGGTGGACACTGGGGAGTGTTTGCATGGCATTCAGCAGTGTGAATGTGAAATTCAAAGGAGCTGGAGGAAGCTGGAATAACTTAATTCTTTAGCCCTTGCAGAACCTGCAATTATACCTAGAGCTGATGGAGGTAACCAAGCACACAGAAAAGGGAACTTATTGAAATACCTCACCTTTCTGAACAAACAGCAAATGAATTTTAACTACATTGAATTCTTTAGATAGATTTGCAGTGTTGTTTTTTGGTTTGTTTTCTGTTTGGATTTTTTAAAATAAGTTTTTCTTTTTTAAACAAGTCTGTCAAGTATTCAAGTCTGTACACTTTGAGTGCTCTTTGGAAGGTTATTAGTTTGTTACACTACCTTCTGGATTATGCTTATCATTTTGTACCTTTTCTTGTATGAAACATTTCAATAAAATGCTCCTTGGTAGCATTAGATTTCACATAGATGGATGGTCTGGTATGAGATACAGCAATGAAGTCACCTATCTAGAAACCCCAGAGTCCTGAAAAGTGCTCATGATACTGAACTAAAATTCAGGCAAAAGTCATATTCGAGGTTAAGAAAATAACGTGCCTTGGCAAAAAAAATTACTAATCTCAGGCTACAGGTGGGATGCAGATAATTATTATTATGCCTCTGCCTTCAGACAAGGGATTTCTAGCTGATAACTGGGATGGTCCATTACAGTGAGAAGAATGTTCCTGCTTTGCTGCCAATACTGGTACTTTCAGAGGGTGGCTGCTGAAAAGATACAGCAGGCTGACAATACCCATCACAACAGGAAATTTGAAAATCTTAGAACTTGTGCAAAGTCACACATCCTTCATTCCCATGACAGCAAACACATAACAAATTCGTTCGTGGTTACCTCTAGGCAAGATCTCAGAGTAAGGGTGGCAATAATTACGTGGATGTGCCATGCAACTGTCAGCAGCAGTTTCAGTTTTCAGGCACGCTAACTTCTTATCTATACTGTGTATCTAATTTTACATTATAGAATCTGCTTTAATACATTTTTCTAGGGTTAAAATAATTTTTGTTCAACAGACATGCTCAGTGCTATCATAACCTGAGCCAAGTACTCTCTCCAACAAGAAGGAAAGTCTCCCAGCCATCATGCTCTGCTGTTTCTAATTACTTCAAGCCCTGCGTTCTGGGAGTTTTTGAATAGAGTTGGATAAAATACATTCTTACTTCCTACTGTCTGGTATGTGCACTACACTATTTTTTTAAGCTGCATTTTTTGAGATATTGGCAAGCACGCTGAGCCTCTAACAGGCACTCACAAAGTGCGAGCATTACGAGCTTCCACATTTCACAGTTAACCTCGGCAGATTTACACGTGAGTGGGAACACAGAGCTCCAGGTCAGTGTTACACTCCCAGTGGGGCTGTCTGCAGCATCTTCAAAGCGAGCTCTCCTGGCACTTTTAGGTTCCGTTTTCTCTAAGAAAGTAAGAAGTTGTTATTTGTCTATAGTTAGAGATTTCCAGAGGTGCGTTGCTTCTTTTCACTTGGGCTAACTTCGGAGAATAAGTTGAGGATTTAGGGTCATTTGCAAGGTCACTGTATAGTTCTGGAACCTGGGACCACCTCTCATATAAAACCAGAGCAGTTAGCAGCTGACCTGGCTCAGAACTTGAAAGCTTTTCATATTTTCTTGCATGACATGAAGTGCCAGGATGGATTTGGAACACTGATCTGGGTGTGGAGGTCTGGAGACCTCTGGAACCCAAGTTCTGGCATGCAGATGCAGAGCAGGTTCATTCACCTGCTCAGACCATGACAACAGTTGATGTGGTTGCCTGCACTGAGGTATTGCCACCCTGAATGACCTGTAATGTAATTCTAAACATCTCCTGGAGTATTTGTGTGTAAGGAGAAGAGAAACTAGTTCCCATGCAAGTCAGATGCTTTTGAGTATGGAGCATCACTGTTGGTGGAAATGGATTTCATATGGGAGCAAGTATGTCCCCTGGAACTATTTGTTTGTTGAAAGTGTTGAATTTACATCAAAGTTATAAATCTGGAAAATACACTGACACCCTTTCTAGAGCTCCATGTAGTACGATGGTATTTTATGAAACAGTTGCAAAACTGGCCAAGTCTAAGTTGTGAAATCAAGTTTTGACTGTGGGATACACGAAGGATTATCCAAAGCAGGTAAATGTGAAAGACAGCATCATGCTAGCCACTAACAAGTGCAGGTATATGTATACTGGTTCTGAAAGCTCAAACGACGTGTTGGTTGTGAATGATTTTCATCAGCCATAAGTGGCCTTTTTTACAGAATTCTATTGCTAACCATGTGTATTAGACCACAAAAATATTAATTTGTTAGATAGGTTGTCCCAAATATGCCTGTAACATTTAAGGAATTAGAGTGGTACAAGATCTGCAAAGTGTGTGATTTATAATAATATTGTGCCAATTCTGCAAACACAGCCATTCATAACCTGATGGGCAAAGGCAGATACTTCATAGTGCAAAGGGACTGCAGGAACATGCCAAAAGACACACCTTTGGGATGTGAGGTAAGATGGGCTACTGGGACTCTAACATCCTTTTTCTGCTCTAGTCACAGGTACCAAACCAAAGATGTCCTCGACAAAAACAATTCTACTCATCCTGGGATTCCTCTCTACTTTGGCTGTAATTGCTTTAATTGCTGTAGCAGTGACCCAAAACCAGCCACTTCCGAAGAATATTAAGGTATTACAAGCTGGTATCCTCAGAGGAAAACAAGCTGGGGGGTTAGATGTCCATAGTGCTCACAGACAGCGTTGCTGCCCTTGCTGGCTCTGGCTCGCCTCTTTTTCTGGCTCCATGCATCTCAACACCTTGTTTTACATCTCTGTGGTAAAAGCAGTTACAGCTTCACAGGGAATCATCTCTTAAGTAACCAGTCCCAACTCCGCAGTTTCTCTGCTCCTGTTTCCTTTGATGAGAGTTTTGCACTGAGAAGAGCAATGACACACATTGCCACAGCTGCCAGACAGATGGGCTGTGTGTGTCTGGTCCCCTGTGTGTGTCTCGTCAGCACACACGGGCTCTGGTTCAGTGCCTCGGGTGTGATTTGGGCTCTGTTCTGCCCCCAGTATGGGATCGTGCTGGATGCGGGATCATCCCACACCAACCTCTACGTGTACGAGTGGCCAGCAGAGAAGGAGAACGACACCGGGGTGGTGAAGCAGGTGGAGGTGTGTAAAGTTGAAGGTAAGAGGAGAAAAAGGAGCTGGGGAAGGGGCGTTGGATGAAGAAGAGATAATGTAATAAAAGGGTGAGGGAGGAGAAATCTAGAGGAAGAGGCCAATAGTAGAAACAGTGTTACATCTGTGAGATAATGTATATCTCACTGCTTCCATGGGGAGCTGTATGTGCCTGATCTTCCTGGGGAGAAAAATGCATCTACTTTTTCCTTTGTTTTCAGGATGCTTGGAATTGCTTTTTGGAAAGAACTACACCAAAGAATATGCTTAAATAAATAAAAAGTCTGCATGCACTTTTGCTGAAGTGCTGATGAAGGCAGTGAGAAGGGAGAGCAGATTTGCTCTTTTTCAAGGCTTTTGTGCAAGCTATGCACAGGGCTTGTGGCTCAAGGTTGCTCAACTTATGCATGCCACGGCTTTTTTTTTTTTTTTTATTCTATTCAATTGCTGTGTAGATACTGTTTGATTTAGGAAGGCATAAATGAAGCCCAGGGGCGCACACAAGAAGAAGCAGCACAGATCATCATGGATCACTGCATTCTGAGGTGTTGTCAGACCTGCCTGGGGTCTTTTCAGGCGTCTGCAGTACAGGGGAGAGCCGTACTGTTACCAAGCTGCTGTGACAGCTGCTTGGCACTGCAGCATCCCACGTCACGAGCAGCACACTGAGCATACAGCAAGCTGGAGCAAATGGAGCTTCACTGCTGCCATGCAGACACTGCTCCTGGGGCAGTCCAGGGAACCAGGGGATACATGGCAGAGAGGGACAATGATTTTTCCTTGGGTTAGCACCAGAGGCAATAGCTGCAAAACACCCAGTGTTGTAGTGTGAGTATAAAGTACACAAATAAATGACAGCATCTGCCCCGGGAGGAGCCAGCAGAGAAGGGTCAGCTATTTTCAGGCACAGATCCAGGGTACACCCAGGCAGACTCAGAGAAGAGACTGCAGATGTTCAGGGCATGTTAAAGAAATGGTTTGTTTGAGGCCTCATTGCTGGTTCATGGCCTGCTTTGCAGAGAAAGGGTGGCAGATGCTGGGCACTGTGACCACCCACCATGTGCATTGGGCTTAGTTGGTGCTGTAGGATTTCTAAAGCTCCTCAGGAATGGGTGGTCGAATCTGATTCTGCTGCCTGTGGTATGGTTTAACACACCCACTCATGACAGCATTCTGGGGTTATGCTTGGAGTCTGAACAATGAAGTGTCCTTACTTCTTGCAGGCCCTGGGATCTCAGGTTACTCCCATGCCACAGAGAAGGCAGGTCCCTCTCTGGCACAGTGCCTGCAACAAGCAAAAGAGGTGATTCCCTCAGCACAGCACAAAGAGACACCCGTCTACCTCGGAGCAACTGCTGGCATGCGGCTTCTCAGGTACTGCAGGGCTTGTCCCCTTCTCCTGCACCTGGGATCGCCATGGATATGCACTGGGGGCCTCTCGGGAACAGTCCTTGGACACACTGCCAGCTCACACTGTGCCCAGATATCCTCCTCTGCTGCTGACTTCTCTGAGCCCCGAGTCCCCTGGACTTTTCCATTGCTTCCCCACTCACTCCAACCCTCCGTCATCTCCTGCATCCACGTGCAGCACAGAGACACCAGGAGATCAGCAGTGCCCAAGCTGATACCTAGACATACCCACAATAAAGGGATGCTCAAACATCCCCATAGTCTGGTATTAGGCCTAATCCCAGACTTTTGAGCTCAAACATGTTGCAACTCCCCACAGAGGGTCATCAGAGGCTAAGGTAATTTTATAATCACATCCTCCTTTAATTAAAATTTGTGATTTTCATGAGGGTGACCCAGACCTCTCATGGCTAGGACAGGGAACTAACCTCTAGGTATATATTGCCTGGGAAATATTCCTGGGAATACCTTCTGGTTTTCTTTTCTAATGGTGACAGCACAGGGTGAGAGGAGTCTCCACAGTGCAATTCCTATCAAGACACATGCTACAGAACAAGAGCTCTGGTCTCTGCTCCAAGTACCTATGACTCTCAGCTGCAGGGTCTGTAAGTGTCAGAGGTGGTGACAGCTGTGCTGTCAATGTGTGACAGACAGGAGCATGTCCAGTTAGAGCTGGGTGACTCATATGAATGACCAATCTCATAATCGACACTTGGTGGGGAGTTGCAGCCTGCCTACTCAGAATAAAGCACACAGACTAATGAGAGCTGTCAGACAGAGTCACTCCATCCTTTCTTCCATTCATCCAGGTTGCAGAATGAAAGTGCAGCTGACAAAGTCTTGTCCTCAGTAGGAAACACACTACGCTCAGCTCCCTTCAACTTCCAGGGTGCCAGAATCATCACTGGTCAGGAAGAAGGAGCCTATGGATGGATCACCATTAACTACCTTCTGGGCAATTTCAAGCAGGTAGTATATCTATAGCAAGTACATTTGAATCATTGGCTTGCAGCGCTTTTTAAGTCATGCCTTGCAAGAAGGTGTCACAGGCACTTTCTTCCCTTGTAAGCCATTTGCCAGGGATCAGGAAGCTGCACATCTGCACAGCAATTGCTGTGAGTACATCCTGATACTGATATCTGATACTGATACCAGGATGCACCACTATAGTCAGGCTTCAAGCACTGAAATAAAACATCAGCATCTTCAATAATTTTGCTTGGTTATAGCATCCTTCTCACTTCCTGATGTAAAATATTTCTGTTTCTGAAAAGTTTGACTATGATTCTTTCCTGCTGAGCTTATAAATCTTCTGAGACCTGAAACAGTAAGTGGACTGGTTTTTCTCATAACAATGGCATTAGATTTCATATTCTTTGCCCTCCTGCAAACACCTGGACATGATCCATCTTCTGTATTTATAAGCTGGCATTTTTCTTATGTCTTGTTCCAGCTCTCATCTCATGCCCCCTCCAGGACTTCCCATGTTTCCTGTGTTCTGTACTTCTGCTTCTCTTCTCCTAGTTCTTTCTCTATTTCATTTCTCCAAAACAAATCTTCTCCATGCCCAATATATCTGCTTTGCTTTGATTTTTTTTTCCCAAGTCTGGCTGGAAAAAGCTTCTACACTCCCTGAAATCCTTAAGTGAGACATCAGGAGCACTAGACCTTGGAGGAGCCTCAACACAGATTACCTTTGTATCAAAGGACCTCTCCCCAGAGTCCCCAGAGAACCATCTCTACTTCCGTCTCTATGGCAAGGATTACCAAGTGTACACGCACAGCTTTCTCTGCTATGGGAAGGACCAGGCTCTGCAACAGAAGTTGTCCAGGGACCTACAGGCAAGTACATCTACAGCTATAATTGAAGGATCCTGGACCCTCCCACCTTTGGGATATTGGTGCTGTAAAAGTTGCTGTGTCCCAACTCACATCTTAGTCTGGATTAGGGAAATGTCATTGTTCTCCATACACACTGGGCATGAGGTGCCCAAAGAGGTGACAGTCAATACTTTCAAAACTACTACCAATTTGAGATGCCTTGATTCTTGGGCATGGGATAGCAAGAGAACTTCATTTAACTGAAATACTCAGGGAAGGTGACACTTTACCATCTCTCAAAAACCCACATAACAGCGCAGCTTCACAAACTGTGACTTAAAATATTTTCCCAGGGTCCTCAAGGGAGGCTGTGACAGTACCCACATCTTCCCCTGCACAGCCAGGGCTTTAAGCCATCCTCATCCCTTTGACCTCATGTGTGGACCTGGATGTGATGTCCTGTGACAAGTGGCACCCTTCCTGGTGATTCTTTCCCAGGGTGTTACTACAGAGCAAAGTGTAACAGCTTGGATTTATTTTTACTTTCAGACCATGGAGAACAGCAGTCTCCCTGACCCCTGCTTTCACAAGGGTTATGAGAGGACTATAAATATTAGTGACTTCTTCAAAAACCCTTGCACATCAGACAAGAAAAAGCAATTACCTTTCAGCCAGCTGTACATAAAGGGAGAGGGGGACTATCAAAAGTGCCGCGAAAACATCCAGAAAATCTTCAACAAAAGCAATTGTCCTTACTCCAGTTGCTCCTTCAATGGGATATACCTACCTCCATTACAAGGGGATTTTGGGGTGAGTCTTCACTCATTCTTCAACTCTCTGTAATCCAGAATGTCAAAAGAGCAGAAATTCAGAGTAATGCTAGAGTACATTCTTCATGACTGCGGCAGGAAATAATTTACAAGATGGCTTTTGGACATGTAACTACAAAAGTAGTGCTGCCCTTGCTGTGGGGACAGATATGTTAAGAGCTTCCCCAGTAAACACTGGCTTACCAGTACTGCACTGTTCTCATTCTAACCCATCTCCTTGGGGTGCTCTGTTTACTCACTTTTTAAGCTGTCCTTCCTGCTGTCCAGCACCAGAGGCAGGAGACCCTGCTGCAGGCAGGCACACTGCTCCTGCAGACCTTGACTCCTGAGGTCAGTGGTGGTACCAGATCTGAAATTCACCCAGCAATGTCTGAGTGCTACTGAAACCAGTCAGCTCACCTGTCTGCTTCCCAGACATACACGCTCTGAACACACATTATGTGTGACACCATACTGACCATCAGTCCTAGAGCTGCAAGACCTCAGAGATTGTGAGGCTTTCCAGGGAACGGCTGATATACCCTTGCCCTGTTCATAAGCTCCCTCCAACCTATCAGCTACTGGCCATGGGCCAAGATGGGGTATCTGGACTTTGGATTATATGATGGGGCTCCGTACAATCCTTTCAGACCATCACCTCTGCTCTTTGTGGTGATACTGGTTGCACACTCATCTCACTCAGTTGCCAAAATGGGATTGTGGTTGTGATGGCAATCAGCACTCACTGTGTGCCACTGGCACACGTAAAGGAGAAAGCTCACAGAAGTTCTTCAGGATATCACAATTCCTACCTCCATCTGTCAGCAGCTCTGAGGCATATGTCTCAAAATGACATCACTCGAACAGATTCCTACTCTTGTGTGTGTGATGTTGCTTCTTATATTTCTCTATCTATAAATAAACTCCTTTTCTTTTGTGGGATTTGTGGCCTCGTCAGATTAAAAGAATCTTTCTTCTTCAGGCTTTTTCTGCTTTCTATTTTGTGATGAACTTTTTGAACCTGACCAGTGAACCAAACCCCCTTGCCCTGAACAAAGTGACCAGCACCATTGAGAGCTTCTGTGCCCGGCCTTGGCAAGAGGTGAGCAGTGCTTGTTGCAGTAGACTGGGGCTGCTGATACTTTTCTGTAGGATAAAAGGCTGGGGTTAATTTTCAGAGCATGATGGGGAAGATCCTCCCAGCACCTGCAGTGGATGCTCAGGCACAAGCTGGAGCAGTGGGAAGGTGCGTTTAACAGTCTGGTGATTGCCTCCTGCCCTAGGTGAAGACAGCATATCAGCACATCAAAGAAAAGTACCTGAGTGAATATTGCTTCTCTGGAGCCTACATCCTCTCTCTCCTGGAAAATGGCTATCAGTTCACTGAAAATAACTGGCAAATGATTCACTTCCTTGGAAAGGTGTGTTTCGTGGTGGGGAGGGCTCTACCCCAGCAGTTCTCTGCAGCCTCTGCTGCACAGCCTGGCCCTTTATCCCCAGGGGTGCCACTGCCCCAGCAATGCCATAGGCAGCCTCCTAGCACTGAATCTGCTCTTCTCCTCTTTCAGATTGGCAGCAGTGATGCAGGTTGGACCCTGGGCTACATGCTGAACCTGACCAACATGATCCCTGCAGAGGAGCCAGCCAGGCCCCCTCTCTCCCACAGCAGCTATGTGGGGCTGATGGTGCTGTGCTCCCTTGTGCTGGTGTCTGTGCTCCTGTTTGCCTGGCTTCTCTTCCACAAGCCCAAGTGCCTGCAGAAGGGGATTGTTTAGGATGAACCTGAAGAGGAGAGGAGTCATGTCATCCTGGCTGCTCAGGGCTAGGAGACCCCAGCAGAGCAGGCTGTACTGCAGTCCCTCTCACTGAAGATACTGACTGTACAACAAGGGCATTTATTTCTTCCGAATCACATTTGCACTGACAGATGTTGGGACATCAGGCTTGCCACCTTCTCTGCCAAGGACAGACAAACTGGTGTTCCCTCCTTGAATGGGTCATACTTTCATTCAATGAAACTTTGCTGCTTGTTGGTTTCTGCCTTGTGCACAGCATTATAAAGAAAAAAGTGGCAGCAATCTTTGGGAGCCAGTGCTCCTGCAAGGGTTATCTCAGGGTCACACATCCCACTGAGCTCTTGGGAGCTATCACATACAGGGTGATCCTGCTCCTTCTCTGCTGAACCTGTTCTCAAGAGCCCTTTCTGCACCAGCACACCTCTGCTCACCTCCCTGCACCCTGAGCTCTCACAGCCCTACAGCTGGGTACAGCTCTTGCACCTGGTTGGCCCCTGAAGGTGGGTCAGATTCCCAAATGCCACTTTGGGAAAAGAAGGGATGAGGATGAAGAAACTGAGCGTGCTTGCAGTCATCAGCCCTTAGCTGGTCTCTGTTGGCTGTCAGCTCCTTTTGCAGGTGGCAAAATGCCTTTTTCCCACGTCTTCCTGATGTTGTTGCTGGACCAAAGCTGGCTCACTGTTGCACTGAGCCATTCCCATGTCCCTAAGGTACATCAAGCCACAAGTTCCCAGCCAGGCACTGCTGGTTTTTGTAGGAACAGCTTGTATTGGCCCAGGTTCCTTGGCCAGTAGTGGCTATTTATGCCTGCAGGGACTCTGGTGCGATCAGTGTGCCCTCAGCTATAGACCCACTAGAGCAATCCAGCGTCACTGTGCTGATAACACAGCAGCCTCCAATCTAGAGAAAGTGTTTCTTACCTAATGTTCCTATAGGCAGCTGGCAGCAGTTAACCAGCATGAGTACGCACAGATTAAACCACTCCTTCCATCAGCAAAATTAGTGAAGATTTGCCTTGCCTTCCCTCATAACACAGGCTTATCCTAAGGCTGTAAGAGCCAGGGCTTGTGAGTGCACACACTGCAGCCCATCTTCTAGCACACAACTAGGACGATGCCACTGATTGAGTTTATGAATCACTTTCTTCCGTTTTTCCATTTCTTGGTCCAAAAAAAAGAGAGGTAAGTCAGAAATCCATTTTTGTAAAAACACTCAGAAACCACTGGTGCCTGTCTACCTCCCACAAAATCTCAGAAATCTCTTCTCCTAATGACCTGTAAATGTGGAGGCCAAAAGAAAGCAGATATTGTAGAGAGGAAGGCATAGCAAACACGCACCTGTTTCCCCGAGCAAAGGTGTAGGCAGTGTGGAGGGGGTGAGGATGTGCAACCCCAATAATGCCTTCTCCTTTAGGCAAGCACAGACACAGAGCTCTGCCAGTCTGCTCCTCTGCACAGACCGGGCTGGAAAATGTCACCCAGCTATTTCTACTTCATGCCTGGAAGTAGAAGCCCTAATATATTGAAGGACCTAAAGGTAAGGGAAAAATCTACCCTGTCCGAAGATCTTTGGGCAGACCACTGTTCTTCCAAATATCTGTGTCTTATTTTTGCTCTGAATTAGCTGTCTTCAACTTCTGTTGGATCTTGTTCTGCCCATTTCCAAAAGACTGAGTAACTCTGCTATTAAAATCCCTTTTTCCTTGTTGGTGCTTGCAAGTTGTCATCATATCATATTAAATAGATTGGTTTTCAATCTGTATAGTGGTCTCTGCTGACCTCACTTGTAGCTCTCGACTCCACTTCTTTTAAGGGTTTTACATCTTTCTGAAACTTGGATCAAAGTTTTCAGCAGTGAGTGGTAGTAGAATCACTAACAGTGTATATATCTGGTTTTGATCTATGTTCTACATTCCCCATTCATGTATCTCTGGTCCAGGTCTGTTCACTTAACAGAAAGTTTTTAGGCTGTTGAGTCCAGCTGGACTATTGCAACTCAGTCTTTTTTTCCCAGTCATTTCATTTTAGAACAGCCTCTGTCTCACATCCTACATCACTGCCTCTCAATATGAGCCATTTTTCCTTCTGTATGGCTCCACTGAAACACGTATTATTCAAAGAATATTGCCCCAAGCAGGTTGGCCAGTTCAATCTGCAAATGACCCTTCACCATCTGTGAGCCATTGACCAGATTTTATTTATCGGCAAATACACTGTGATGTCGGAATTCAGCTAGGGATGCAGTCTTCTCTCTCTTGTTTGCAGCAAAGACAGGTAGATGACAGATGAACAGCAGGTTTTGGCCATGGCTGGGAGGCATGCAGGAGAAACGTGTGATCAGAGCTGCTTCTGCTGCCCAGACAGCCTCATTTGCAACACACCCCATCTCCTTGCATACAGAGCCTTTGTAGCAGAGCAGATGCCCTGGAGAAGCTCCCCAGGTGAGCTGGTGTATCCATCCTTCCCGTGAACATGGAAACATGGAAACCTGCAGAATGGCAATTCCTCTCCTGAGACCTCCTTGGGGATCTGGCAGCTGCTCAGTTGTGTCCATGATGAGAACTGGCAGATCCATCAGGACATGTCAGAAATTGATGCAAAAACGTCATGTGGAAGTTAGTGTGGAAAGAAAGCTTGTGCCAGTCTGCTCTTCTTGTCCCTGCCAAGGATTTCTGTCAAAGGAAAATGTCAAATACCTGGGAGAAGAGCTTTTACAATGTTTTGTACCTTCATTGCAAGTCCCATAGTGTTAATATTGTTAGCTCCTGATTCTGGAGCCAGGGGAGCATCTTCACATGCTCCTCCTGTCTTTATTATCTCACTTTTTGGTTTGAGTTTTGGGGTTTTTTAAAGCTTTAAATGTGACTTGAGCAAAACCTAAAGGCCCCAAACTAAGATAAATACAATATTTTTAAACCCTTTGACTTTTAGACCCCATTAATAAATCAATCTCTCCAGGATCAGAATTTCTAAGAAGAAAAGAGACATGCCACTTGAGCAGGCTGAGGCTCTAGGAATCGGTTGACTGAAGGCATCCTGTCACTGCCTGTATGTTAACATTCACAGAACGGCCTATGATTGGTTTCTCCCCATCTCTCCTGTTATTGCAGGATTTTATTCATGGAGGCTACTCAAAATCCTTGGTCAAAGGGTTCAAGTTTATGAACATTCATTTCTTTGCTTCTGTGTTGCATCTGATCCAGCTGTATTCAACTCAAATGTGTGTTCCAGAGCCACCCAATGTGTACATGAAGACCATTAATGATAGTGGAGGGAGTTTCCAAATAGGCCAGTAATAATGTATCATTTCTCTTGTTAATACAGTTGATCTGCCTCACTGATAATTATCTGTGCCTTATTTCTAATTTGATAGCTTCTGGCTTTAACTTCTAGACACTGCCTGCTGTACCACTTCGCTTTTCCTGGGTAAAACATCTTTTAACATCACTTGTTCTTTCTAGCAAATATTTATTCACTATTCAGCTCTGCTGTGCTGCCAAGACTCCAGACCTTGGTCTCTCCTGAAGAGACAGCTCTCCTGGGCTCCTAGGAAGCTCTGAGATGCACTGCAGCAAGGTGGGATGAGTGTCTCTGGTTTGGGTTCAAATGTTGATTGGTCCATTTTGGGGGAGGTTCCTTGCAGAAGGATTTGATAGCTTTGCAGTGTGCAAGAGCAGCCTGGTCTTGCTGGGACTGATGACCTCCATGAGCTCTGCCATATTCAGCCAAGTGTCAAGTGTGGGGCAAAGCTATCAGAATTCGTCAGAAGAGTGAGCCTGGGCACCTGCTGCACCCTCACGTCTTGCAGGAACTGTTCCCCACCACAGGCTCTAAGTATTTTTCACTCTCCTCCCTGATAAAGCTGCCTCTCCTCTGTGCACAGGCTACAGCTGATTTCTCCAGCCCTACAGCATGGTGGGGCCTCCACTTGGAAGAAAGCACTCAGAAGTGGGGCCATCACCTCTGCACTGGGAGGCTGATTTGAAGTGTTGGTGCTGGCCAGGGCTTTCCAGTTCCTCCCAGAGCAGCTCTGGGCTGGATGTGTGCCCCTTCATTCTCCACCCCAATTCTTCCCATGCTCTGTGCCAGGCAGGATGTGCAGGCTCTGCGGGGCTGCCAGCTTTGTCACAGGCTCAACAGCCTGTTCAGGAGGGACTGGGGAGGATGCACTGAGAACAACAGTTCCTGCCACCCAGGCCATGTGGTTTTTTTTCCGTGGCCCAGCCCTGAAGAAACAGATCTTTGTTTTGATGCACACACAAGCCTCTGTATGCTTATCATAATAAAGACCTCTGAACTGATGCCAGAAAAGTTTTCCTGCTGTTTTCCAGAAGATGGGAGTCTGCCAGTACTGGAATGGAGCATCTGGCACTAAACATGGAAAAGTCTTGAGATGTGATTTCCTCTCTTGCCAGTTCCTTGATGCTCTCCTGGGTCAGCTCTGAAGTTCCTGGTGGATGGGTAGCATCCCCTCCTGGTAGAGAGAGGCACTGAGGTCTTTCCCACTCTCTGGGCACCTCACACAGGTTGCCTTACTCCTGGGAAGGCTGCTGGTGCCCAAACCACATCTTTCCTTGCCTTAGCTTCATCCTGACCTCTTCAAAGCAGTTTGTTCTCCCAAGCTATGAACCGGACAGAGGCAGTCCTCTGCTCTCATTTTCCCTCTCCCTCCCCTAGGCAGCCCCACTGGCATCATGCTGGCACTGCAGCCCACCGTCCCAGCCCCGCAAACAGGTGAAGGACAGTGGGCCTGTGCCCCTTGCTCACAGGCCTGTGTCTCTGTGTGCAGCCACAGCCATAGCTCTGCCAAGGTAAACAATGCTTGTCACGGTTGTTATTTTTCTTTCAGCATGCGCTCCCCACAGTTCACTCATTCTTACAGCTATTAGCTTGAACTTTCCTCAAATTTTCCAATATTCCTCTGTTAACAATATGGCCAGAATTCAAATGAACCCATCAGATGGAGCCCTTCCATGGCCAGTTCCAGCGGAATCAGCTCCTTGCTGCCTGTGCCCATTAGCAATGCAGTGGTGGGGGGATGCATTCACATTCCTCTCACTCTCACCACAGTGGCACAGAGCATTCCTGCTCCCCCTCTTTCTCCCGCTGCCTCAAGGTCTCTCAATTTTTGAACATCTGGGTGGGGGGTAGGGGAGTGTATGATCCATCCCAGATGTATTAGCTGTATTTTACAAATGAAGTCTTTATTTACTTCCTTCACTGTTTCTAAGTTCGAACATCTTATATTGTTTGTTTCTGCTTTCATCGGTGTTTTCAAACATGTCCAAATTTATTGTTGGATTAAAGATTCATTAGGTTGTCATTTTCCTATAACGTGTAAAGGCCATGCTAGGTTAGATCAAACAGGCAGAGCATTGGCACTCAATTCCAGCTGTGTGGTGGGCAAGGATTTATAGGGATAGTTAGGGAAACAGCAAAATCCTTTTCTTCTAGCCATCAGGGACTTAGGAAATTTGTGATCAAATGATTGCTTCAAGATCTGATAACTGTGGGTGCCCTTGTTCTCTACGAATTCATCTTATCCTCTTTTGCACTCATTTAACTTTCAGATTTGATGATGTAATTTTATTGTTTCTTTTGTGCAAAACTATTTCCTTTTCTATGCTTTAAACCTGCTGTCTGATAACAGGCTGCCTCCATCCCTGTGCTATGGGTAAGTCTGACTAACTCTCCAGACCTAATAGTGTGTGAAATGTGTTCTCCATCCACATGAGATTTTGCCCATGGCTCCTTTTTAGGCTCTAATGGTCTGGCATTTCTTTTTTTACTGTTGTTTCTCACATCAGTGTTGCTTGGCTCCATAGGAAAGTGAGAGCTTTCCTCATGTGTCCCTTGGCAGCATTGCAGTTCCAACTCTGCCACTGCTGTCCCAGGCTACTGAAAGGAGCCTAGGAAGGGAAAGGGGAGGGTGAAACTGGCCAAACATGGGGCTTGTGCTATTTTACTATAGCCATGCCTAGCACTCTCTGGCTGCCAAGTAACACTGGGTAGTGCTGGAAACCTGCCCACGACTCTTTCACATGGCCTTCATTGCTGAAGCCTGGGGAAAGAGCAGCTCCACGGGAACCCAGCAGCCCTGAGAGCAGGGATGTGAAGGAGGTGAAGGCATTTCCCACTGCTGTGTGGGCTGCCAGCTTTGCAAAACACCACCAGACATGTCTTACTGTAGAGACAAGAGCTGTCCTACCATACCCATGCTCACCATGTCACAGCTTCATCTACTTTGCCTTGTTTTCTTGCACGTGCTGGGAGAAGCTATCACCTCCAGCACTGATTCTTGTTACCTGGCTACAGATGGGTGCAACGCCATTCCTGCTTCTCAACGTGTGTTGCTTTCAGACTGGCTGACAAGCAGGGATGTGGTGGGATGAAGCTTAACTAGGAGAAGGTATTGATATGGTTGCTGCTATCTCTATATATGTATAATATTTTTCTTTTTCTGTTCATGTCTTCAAAAGGATGGGGTTTTTTAAAAAAAACGGGTTAAGAGGGAACTGTGCAGATGGGGCAGAAGAAGGCAAAGGGTCAAGGAGAGAAATGACCACTATGGTGGGGCTGGGGCAGGAGAAAGTTGGATATGGGAAAGTCTGAGTAAGCCAAGCCATGAGCAGGCAATCCATGTGCCTTGCTTACCAGCTTGTACTGTTTGCATCAGAGGATATCAACAGCAGCTAGAGGCTATAAGCAGGGACTCCCTGGTTTTACCACTGCTCTTCCTGGAAAACTGATGTAGAAAGACAGCAGCCCAAGCAGATGTGGAGAACAGGTAGGAAAACACTGGTGCTGGGCAGCACTGATAGAGAATGCTTCGTTGGGCAAAGCAACCCTTGACACAGAAATTAGAGTAATGCAGCACAGATACACCTCAAGGCTGAAGGGAAAGCAAATGTTTGGCATGGCACCGAGTATCCTGGGCAGCCCGTTACTGATGGCCAGAGGAGCTCCTTTCTAGCATGGCCTGGATAGAGCAGAATAGCATGCTCATGTTACCAAAGGGAGCCTTTCTCTTGACTTGTCCAGCCATGATGGTAAATTTTTCAGCTGTTTGCTCTCATGTTTGGGCTCTGTGTCAGGGTTGTCCTCTGTCAAAGCCACTAGGCTGCTGGGGTTTTAGCCTCATGGGGCAAGGCTGCAAAGCAAGGCTGCCTTTGGCAGTGGCCAGAGAGCAGGGACCATGAGGTGTCTGCTGACCACTGGGATAAGCGTGGCAGAGGGGTGAAGAGGAACCAGCTTCCCCTATATCCAGAAACAGTTTGCAACCCTTTGTTAGCAGACAGCAGGACATTTTCATTTGTCTTTGCACAGTTAAGCAATCTCCTGCTGCCCAGTGCCTATCACAGCTCTTTCTCATGCCCGCTCCCAGAGCAGGGCAGGGTGATACCAGACTTTTGAGCGGAGCTCTCCGTGACGGTACCTGCTCAGCAGACAACTCCTGCATCACATCCCACGCCGCTCTGCCCTCCCCCTGCACCGTCCCAGCTCGGCAGCTTGGGCAGGCAGCTGTGGGGAGGGCGATGAGGTCTCTGCCTGTTTATGTTGGGAGCAATGGGATCGCCGGGTGAGCAGGGCCGGGCAGGGGGGCCGTCTGACCGGCGGAGCCCGCCGTGGTGTGTCCTCAGCTTCCCCAGGAGATGGGGCAGCAGAGGAGGCGCGGCGCGGAGCCGGGACCGGGCGCCGGGGAGGAGCGGTGGGAGCTGCCCGCGCCGGACAGGCAGGGGCCGGGAGGGCAGCGGGAATAGTGCGGGCAGCAAGGCCGCCCCGGAGCCATCCCCATCCCCCACGCTCTTGCCCCAAGAGAGGGCTCGGTGACGGGCAAACCCCCGCCCGCCGGCCCCCTCTCCTCTTCTTTCCCCCGCCCGCCGCTCCCCGTGCGCTTGGCAGCCCCGACGCCCTCCGCAGCCAGTTTTCCAGCCCTGCGCTTCTTCTGCGGTGACAGCCAGTGGCTGCGGGGGCCTGTTTGCTGTCCAGTTAATAAGTGAGCTGGAGCGGGGGGAAACTTCTCCGCCGGCGGAGAGCGGGTTCGCCGGGGGCCGGGCGGCCGGGCGGGGGGAGCATTCCTGCGCCGCGGGGCCCCGGTGCGCCCCGCTCCCGCCGCCCCCCGCCCGCAGGTGCAGGGGGCTGGCACTCGGCAGCTGGAAAGAGCTGGTTGGAGTTTGCACTTTAAGCTCCCGGCTGGGAGGGAGCCGGGGCTGGGAGCTGGTCCGGGCGCCCAGCGCCGCGGGAGGATGGCGCGGTGGCTGCGGCCCCTCGTGGGAGCCCTGCTCCTGCTCGAGGGGGCGGCCGCCCTCAGCTTCCTCCACCATCGCTACGAGGAGCTGGTGCAGGCCCTGTTCCGCGTGCAGAGCCAGTGCCCCTACGTCACCCGCATTTACAGCATCGGCCGCAGCGTCGAGGGCCGGCACCTCTACGTGCTGGAGTTCAGCGACTACCCGGGCATCCACGAGCCCCGTGAGTACGGGGGATGGGGACGGGCTCCGTTGGCACACTCCCTGCCACGCGGCACTGTTGGGGCACTGGGTGGGGGTATCTCCTTTTCCAGGCAGGACTCCTGGCAATGCCCAGGTGCCAGGCAGCGCGGGCTCCGGCAGGGACCCCGCAGCCAGCCGGGGGACGCACACGTGCGCCGTGCCACGCACTGTGCTTGCGTGAGCTGCAGCGTGGCCCAGGCGCGTACTTTGGACGGAGTTCTGAGTTTCCAGCTCAAGCTAATGCGAGAACGCAAGCGAGTCCATCCCCGCACCCCACCTGCAGTACCACAGTCTCCCTCCCACAACAGTGTTGTTCAGGCAAGGAGAGGCAGCACCCACCCTCTGCCCTTTGCTGCTGGGCAATGACAGGAGAGAAAGTGTTCCGCCCTTCCTCCTCCAGAGCAAAGCCAGGAGAACAGCAAGCAGGGACCCCGGCAGAGAGGGTGCTGGGCTTTTACAGCCCTCCCAGCCCCGTGGGCAGTGCAGCCCCAGTGACAGGCTGGTCTCAGGGATCTCCACCTGCTGCCACGTGGCCCTGTGGAACATTGGCAGCAGTGGCCCCTTGAGCTGCTGCCTGTGCAGCTTGGAGATGCTGCCGATTCAGACCTTGCTGGCAGCCAAGTGCCCTGGGGGGCTGCACACGGGGCTCCCTCGCATGCCTGCTTTGTGTCCCTGAGCTGCAGATAAGGATGGAGCTCTCCCTACTTTCTGCAGGATCTTTTGCCTTTTCAAATCCTGGTTGATGTGGTTAAACGCAGGGGCTGTCAAGTGCAGGCAGCCTAGTCACATGGAAAACTGCCAGCAGGGCTGCAGGGGTGAGCAGAACCTGTGCCCCCCTCAGTGGAGCAGCCCCCACAAATCCCATAGCACCCCATGCCTGGCAGCACTGCATGGGAGGCATTCTGCTCCACTCCTGTGGCCCAGAGTATCATTTTCAGGAGGTGGGATGGGAGGCTTCCCACCGTGACTACCTCTGTGACAGCCCCATTCAGCACAGCGTGGCACTGAGGGCACCTAGGGCACCTCCACATTGCACCAAGGTATGATTCAAAGCACAGAGTGAGCAAAGGGCACTGGCAGTGCACCACTGGATTTTAGACTTGCAGAACCACATGAAAGCAGCTGGAAAGGCTGTAGGAGATCTCCCCTGCCCCAGACAGGCAGGATGGACTTGTATCTTGGGCTTGTAGCATGGGCCACTGTCAGGCTAGCACTTTCAGCTTGTTGCATGAGGAATTTGGGAAACTGTGGATTTCCCTGAAGGACATGAAAAGTAACTCTGAAAAGCAAGCTCAGAGTCAATGGGCTTACATGCAGTAATTAGACCTTGTGTGTCCATATACATAAAGTTTAGGGTTTGCATACTGAAAAAGGCTGACAAATCCTCCTGCTGACTCAGACAAAGCAGAGAATCCCTGCTGAAACCTTTTTTTTTTTTAAAGACTGCACATATACCCAGGATTTTTCTTTAATGACTGGATTATCTAACTAAATTCACTCTCATGTCCCTGAGATCTAACAAGATCAAAATACGTTGCCCACCTCTGGTGTCTTGCACCAAGACACAGCAATCAAAAGACATGGAAAAGCAAAATCTTTAGCTAAAATTAGAATTTTTTTTCTTTCTTTTTTTATGCAACAAAGGCACAGGGGCTTTTGCAAGCAGCAGCAGCTCACAATCTGGGATGTGATGCCTTTTACCCCAGGGTTCCTGATGGACATCATATCTGGCAGCCAGGGCTGCACGCTGCCACTGCAAGTCTGATCCCCTGATCCCTACTGGTGGTCCGTCTCCAGATCTGGCAAGCCAACATTTGTAACAACACCCTTTTTTTTTCCTGACTCTTTCATGTGACAGTTAGGCTCCCTTTTTAATTGAATTCCTCTGTTGTCTTTCATTCTACCAGTGCTGGCTCCAGCCTGCAATGTGACATTTTATTTTCCCACAAGTAACTGCTTTAAAAGGCCATCTGTGAAAGCACAACCTGTACCTCACATGTCCTGCCTCTCCTTCAGCAAAGCAGCAAGTCCTGTTCCAGGCACTGTCTGCCTGTGGTCTCCAAGTCTGTATTTTGAGACCTTATTTTAGAAAAGTCAGTAGCAAGAGACCTTTTTGGTCCTACTGGAGCTGCCTGAGGGACAGTTTGATCCATATTCAGCTCAGCTGCTGAGGGTTTCTCCAGGCTCTTTTCCCTTGAGGGTGAGGAGGGCCTTACTGTTGACCTTGGAGGCTGCTAAAGGGGAAGGAGAGCCTGGAATGTGCCACGCTGGTGAGAGGCACTGAGAGCAAATGTAGAAGAGCAGAGGTGCGAGAAATGGTCTGTCCCCTCCACTGCCACCTACCACAGAGCTGTGAGGCCCTGGCCCCCTGGGGCAGTGCTGCCAGTGCTCCCTGGCTCTTTTGTGCTGCCTTTCACCAACCCGAGACCAAACCACCTGCAAATACTTCTGTGTGCTCCAAAGGCCCAAAACCACCTGGAGGAGAGTCTGAGCTGCTCCCAGAGTGCTGTGGCCAAATGAAGTGGAGCCCATACGAGAACTGTACCACTCTCCCTCACCGAAGTTTGCATTTTCCAAGGGAAAGGGTCATTTTATACCATTTATTGGGTGTCCATTGGGCTTGCCTGGGGCTCCCTGTGGTAGGCATTTGCTCTTTCCCCCTGTTCCAACCCTGGCTGATGGCATCACTCTCTTGCTCTCTCCAGTGGAGCCAGAGTTCAAGTATGTTGGGAACATGCATGGGAACGAGGTGCTGGGCCGTGAGCTGCTGCTGCAGCTCTCTGAGTTCCTGTGTGAGGAGTACCGCCGGGGCAACGAGCGGATCACGCGCCTCATCCATGACACGCGCATCCACATCATGCCCTCCATGAACCCTGACGGGTACGAAGTGGCTGCCAAGCAGGTACCAGGCAGTGATCGCCTCTTCCAGACGGGTAGGGGCAGAAAGCCCTTCAAATCCCTTTGGGATCCTCTTCACTGCAGCTAGGAGGAGGGGGAATCCATTCTCTTCATGCCCTGCCAAATTTGTGCCCCTCAGCTGCTTCTCACCTCCCTACCAAGGGCCCATGCTGTGTGTCCTGCCGCAGGTGACCTTGGCAGCTGATGGAGAAGACTTCCTATACCTGTCCTACTCTCCTTGGAAGTTATTTGTCACAGGAGGATCACTGCAAATCCCCTGCCCAAGACTGGGAAAGTGACAGTTGAATGCCACTGTCATAAGCAGGCAGGGACATGAGAGATGGGGGTATAAATAAGCCCACTAGTCCTTCCCCCCAAAAAATCACCCATTTCTTTGTGCTGCTAGACTTCAAGGAGATATCTGTGACTCTTTCAGCTAAAGCAAATTGTTTATTTGTCTTGTGGCTTACTCTGTCACCCTGGAAAATGAAGATATTCTTACTGATTTTCTCTGTAGTACCAATACTCTTTATTGTCCTGCCAGCAATAACACATGTTGTGACTCAAAGGCACTGAAATGCTTTTACAGTGGCCAGTCTCTGCCTCTCTGATGCCCAACCTGACTGCACCCAACCTGGACTCACCCCTGTGATGCACCTTTGCCCCACAGGGCCCAGACAGCAACGGGTACTTGACAGGGAGGAACAATGCCAATGGAGTGGACTTGAACCGCAACTTCCCTGACCTCAACACACTCATGTACTACAGCAGGGAAATCAGCGGGCCAAACCACCACATCCCACTGCCTGACAACTGGAAAAGCCAGGTAACAGTCTGGGATGCCACGAGGGCTACAGCATCCTCTTAGAGTGTCTCAGCATGCAAGCAAATACACTGTCCTTTGGCTTGCACAGTGCTTGTCTCCTTCTCTGAGCCTTCTGCCTGCAGAGAAATGATGCAGTCCTGGTCCCATATCACAGCTTGAACCTCTGCCAGGAGAGGCTGACATCACAGCCAGCTTGGGGGAGCAGGTTGCAATGCACAGGGCAGAGGAGGTGGCACATGCTGGCTAACACCTGTGCCTCAGGTTTTGGGGTTGTGCTGGGGGAGCTGTAGCAGGGTATGCACAGGAGGAACCTGCTTTGTGTATCAGGGCAGCTGGTGGGGAACAAAGGAAGCTGCAAGAGATGCAGCAGACACATTGCAGGACAGGGTCCGATGTGACCAATCACACCACAGCCTGGCACGGAGCAGCAGCTGGCACAGAGGTGCCTGAGCTCTTCTCCCTGTCTCCTTCTCTCTTCCCCTTACAGGTGGAGCCAGAGACACTGGCTGTGATCCAGTGGATCAGCAGCTACAACTTTGTGCTCTCAGCCAATCTGCACGGTGGGGCAGTGGTGGCAAATTACCCCTATGACAAGTCCCAGGATCAGCGGTTCAGGAGCCACCGGCGCACGGTCAACACACCTACCCCTGATGATAAGTTGTTTCAGAAGGTGAGCACGGCCACGTTGGGTGAGGACATTCCCTGGCAGAGTGCAGAGTGCGAGCTGGACGGGAGCTCTGGTCCCTGCGTCATGCAGGAGCTGAGCCAAGAAACGTGTTGGAAATAATCATTAGCAGACTACACCATTTCTGCCAGCCACTGGCTCAGGAACCAGGTCAGGGCAGTCCCACCCTGTGAGCGAGTCCCACCACAAGGACAGGCCAGTCTTAACCCTGAGGGGCCCCCTCCTTGTCCATGCTGTGCTTGGGTTCCCCATAACCCAAACACCACTGGTATACTCAATAACAGCCTGCTCTTCCAAACCTGGAAGCTGCACCCAGCTTTGCCACACCATCTTAGCATGCACAGGGTTTTTTTCCTAGAGAGGTGGCTGCGGGCCTGCTGAGACCAGGATAAGGGAGGTGGGTGCCCAGCAGGGGCTTGTGGATGGTGAGGAACAGCAAGAACTCCAGGAACATAAGCAGACATCAAGGAATGCATCAGTCTGTGTTGTTGATCCTGTTAGTGCTAGCTGAAGCTCGTGGTTTTTCTTCATTATCCCAGGAAACAATGCCTTCAGTCACTGCTTCCATAAGGAAATATCCAGCACAAGAAAAAAGTTAATACTGCATCAGAACAGTTAATGAGAAAAATAAGTCCAAGCTGGAGTTCAGCCTTCTCTGGGAGGAGAATCTGCAGGGGCTTGTCAGGACCTCCTGGGATCATGGCTGTGCTCAGACACAGATGTAAAGAGGCTGCAGTCTGGGGCGTAGGCTAATGATACTCACATGGCCTCACGACTCAGAAATGTAGAGAAGTAACTGTCTTCCTGCTGACAGAATGATACTGCGCTGGAATCTGAACCATAATACCAGGGTATAGAGTTTGCCTTAGAAAAATGCAAATGCCAGTCTCTCTTAAACTGTGTCTTACGCAAAGGACTGGCTTTGGATGCAGCAGCCCAGTTTTAGCCCTGCCTTCAGGTCTAAAACTAAGCAGTAATCTTAATAAGGGCAACAAACAAATGGTTGCTAGAACCAGAAGTTGCCCAAACTCTTTCCTAATCCAAATTCCCCTGATATATATTTGGTATTTGCAGGACTGATACTGGTTACTTTTCTTCACGTACCTTTTCTCCCTGTTAGTGCCATTTGCTGTGTGGGGCCAAGTGTCCCTGCATAGGTCCAGTGCCCTCTGCTCCCTCTCTTCTCAGCATGAGCAGGGCAGAAGCTGCTTGTGCCATCAACAAGCTTCCAGCTTGCCAGATTACTGCTCTTCCTCCTCCACCTTTATCTACGTGCATCTGGTAGAGGTGCTGGGCACCTTGTGTCGTATTTTGTGGCAGTAGAATGCAAGAACTGTCTCCTGTCTGACTTCCCTTCCATGCTCCTCAGCAAAGGAGGGAGCATGTTTTGTGCAGAGCCAGGCAGGTTCTCCAGCCATGCAGGGCTGGAACAGTGACCACTGGCTGCTCTCCCTCTAGCTGGCCAAGACCTACTCGTATGCCCACAGCTGGATGCACCGGGGCTGGAACTGCGGGGACTACTTTGCTGATGGCATCACAAACGGGGCATCCTGGTACTCGCTCAGCAAAGGTAAGGGCTGAGCAGGTGAGCACCCCCTGCAGCAAAAAGAAGTGAAGGACACCTCTTTTTGAAGACGTGAAGACAAGAAACCTCAGGACAGGATGGGTTGGGGAAGGACTGTGGCAATAGGACTGTGCCCATTACTAGAGACCATATCGCAACCAGGAAATGGGCTGGGAGTACCTGAAGTGGCTTGGGAAAGAGCCACAGAAATGGCCAATGTCTGCAGAGACCTTCATCCAGTGCACTTCTAGACAAAGGAAGCATTAATCCATTAGTGTATTTGAAAATCCTACGGTGTAATTCCATCAAAACCCAAAACTGTGACCAAAGGGAAGGCAGCTGCTGGTTCCTGAAAAATCTTATTAAAAACAGCACAATCAGAAAACTGAAAAATCAACACGTAAGACTAAAAAAAAGATTGAAGTGGAACTGGAAGAGATATATAGGCCCCTGTGGTACCCAGCCTCCCATGGCTTCTGAAGGCAGGTTGGTGAATGATCCAGCTGAAAGAGAGAGTTGGGCAGCCACAAAGGGAGGGCTCCATGGGTGGAGAAGGCTCTTGTTGTACTGTCATGCAGAGAGGAGGCTGCGCCTGTGGTGCAGAGAAGGAGAGTGAGGACAGTTCTGGTCAAAGAAAGATGGGCCAGGATGACTGGGACATGGGAATAAGGAAGGGAGCCATGCCCTGGCCATAGGCTGTTCTTCTCTTCCAGGCATGCAGGACTTCAATTACCTCTACACCAACTGCTTTGAAATCACCCTGGAGCTAAGCTGCAATAAGTTTCCCCCTGAGGAGGACCTGGAGCGGCAGTGGATGGCCAACCGGGAGGCCCTTGTTGCTTTCATTGAAGAGGTAAAGGGGCAGTCCTGAGACCTACACCCTCCTTCTGCAAGTCCCCGTGGGCCCTGGTGGTAGGGGACCAGTGGGCACCAGGCGTGGAAGGGAGTTGGTTATGGAGCTCATGGGGTGCTCTTGTTGGTGGCCTTTGGGGAAGCTGTTGTGTCCTAGGCTGGCTCTGCTGGGGATAACCAGGATCACCAAGGGTACAGGGAAAGGTAGGGTTGTCCCTAGGGCTCTGCCCTGCTCAGCAATACCCCCTTGAGCAGGAGGGGCCTTGACCCTTCTGTCTCTCTCACTCCCTGCAGGTTCACCAGGGCATCAAAGGGATGGTGTCAGATGAGAACAACAACGGCATTGCAGGAGCAGTGATTTCTGTCCAGGGAATCAGCCATGACATCACCTCTGGTGGGCTGTCGATCTGCTTACATGTCTGGATATGTGACTGAAGTTAGCAGGCGAGGATATAATATGGGAGGCCATTATGGTTTGCTTCCCAAAGACACTAGCTGGGAGAAATAAGCCTTATCCTTATCCTTGACCAGGAAGGGCTTAGGAAAGCCTAGGAAAGACAGAGGAGAGAACTGGAATGCAAATCTTACTGTAAAGGACTTCAGAAACTCAGCTCCTATTTTATCTGAGAGGGACAATTGAGGGGATAATCAACTCAAGCCTGTAAGTATCTACAAAGAGCTGAAACAGAAGATAGCAAAGAACAAGATGAAAAAAGAAAGAATAAGATGAAAGACTGAAAGTTCACGCCAGACAAATTTAGACTGAGAATGAAGTGCCACTTTACTTTATCCAAGTTGTGGTTGTTTATCCCTTGCTGGCCAATTTTGACCTCCTTTCCATGAACACCCTCCTCCAAGCAGACCAAACATTACAGACTGCCTGCAGAAAACAGCTGATATTACAGAGGTCAGAGGTCTTCAGAGGTCAGACTATGAAATCATCAAAGCTCCTCCTAGCTACAGTTCTGTGACTCAGTAACACTAATATTTGGCACTTATTATGCCAACCTGTGTAGGTATGGGGACTGTGGAAGAAACCACAGAATTGCAGAAGAGCTGCCTGCCAAGGGCCCTCTGAAGTCTCCTGTCTGACTTGAAGCAAGGTTGTCCCCAGCATTGGCTGTGATCAGCCACTGCTCCCTCCAGCCAATTCTCACTAAGCCCAAGGATGGGTATTTCACAGCCGAACTGCTGTCCTGTGCCAGGGCTCTACCACCTTCATGGTGAAGCTGCACTCCCAGATCCACCCTGAAGCAATGTGCAATAGCCGTCCAGTTCCATAGATGGGATTATACTCAGATTTCCAAAGTGATCCATAATGTGGTGTTACCTCACTGTTGGCTGTCTCCTGTCCCTGAGCACACCAGTGCACAGTCTGTCAAAGTGCTCCTGGGGCTTTCTTATGCAGGGAATCAGGGAGCAGCTGAGCTAATGAGCAACTAAAACCTGCTAACCCAAATGTGGCAAAATTGTATATGGCAGGAATTAGATTGTGTTATACATAAGGAGTCAGACTGGAGCTGTGATTGTCCCTAGGTCTGCTGTCATCTGAGTGGCGAGTGCTCAGCTTTGCAGCCTCCCTACACAGGCACAGCCAATGCTGCTGTACAGTCCTCTCTCATTTGGCCTTTACTTGCAGACCGACCTCTCCTCCATGGCACTAATGAGACGTCACTCGCAGTGTACCAGTGTGAATCCAGCCTTGCGGCAGCCAGTAGATTTAGAAAAAGAAATTCTGGGTTTTGAAGGCTACACATCCTAGAGGCAGTAACTCAGCAAGAACTACCGGAATGTCTTTTGCTTTTCTCCCTGAGCATCCTGAGTGCTTTTTCTTCCTACCTTGTGTTCCAGGTGATATGGGGGATTATTTCCGACTGCTGCTGCCTGGCACTTACACTGTCACAGCCTCTGCAGAGGGGTACCAGCCCCTGACGGTGACAACAACAGTGGGCCCAGCTGCACCTTCACTGGTGAGTCAGGCTGCATAGTCACAAGGCTTTCTCAAAATATCTTCACCCCAGGGAGGAAGAAATGCAGTAGGGGATATCTAGTGAGCATCAGAGAAAGGAGATGGGATATAGAGCATTTCCAGTGGCTATAGGTTATCTGTGTTGGCAGACAGCGCACAGCAGGGAACAGAGTGAAGACAATGCCATGTGGCTTTCAATTCCTTACTGAGGCCTTATAGCTGCACGGGGCTGCCACGCCAGCTGCTATGTCCTTCTGCCGCTTGGCCATGGGGAGAGCTCCTGGCTGGCTGGGACTGCTGCTCTTTAGCTCTCCCACCATCCTTTTCACTCCCCAGGATGAGAGGATGTGGAGACAGCATCTGTTCCCTGAGGTTCAGTTATCCCCCCAGCTTTGTGGGTTTCAGCACTCTGCTATCATCTGCATTCTGCCTGGGACCAAACATGTTATCAAACTCATAGGAAGAGGCTGAAGTCTGCCTTTCTTTTTGCTGAAAGCACCAAAGACAAATGGGAACTAAATGCCAACAAAGAACAGCCAAGCACCTTCGGGAAATGAAGTGCTCTTGACACTGGTGTGTCTCCTACAGTGCCTTTCTGAGGGCCGGCTGGACAACTAGAAATTGGTTGTAAAAACAGTGGGTGGTGATCCCTGCCCCTGCTGTTGCCTTGTGAACATGGTGGAACCACAGATGCAGGCTCCTCAAAGGACCAGCAAGACCCCCCACCATCTGTGGCATCCTGGCACATCATTTGCTTCACTGTATGTACACTGGTCAGGCTCTGCTGTAAATATACTGTGGTTGTTCTCCCACCCTCCATCACTTCATCCCACTTTGCCCAGCCTCTGAAGTTCTTCCAGAGCTGCCCTCTTCTCCGGATTAGAAACCTTCTAATTTTCATACTAAATTTATTTATGGTCACTTTACGCCTATTTGTTCTTATGCCAATGTTGTGCTTTAAATAGCTCCTTTTCTTCCCTGGTATTTATTCCCTGGTGTATTTATAGGGAACTGTCAAGCCCAGTCCTTTGTTTTGCTAGGTTAAGCACCCAGCTCTTTTGGTTTCCTTTTTAAAACAGATTTTCTTTTTGTGGTGTTACTGTAGAAGACTGATTTGTTCCCTGATGGTCTGATTTTTGCATATCTCATCTCACAGCAGCCCTCCTGTTCCCATTTCTGCAACACCTCCCATACCCACTGTTCACCCCATCCCTCCCCCAAGAAGCCCATTCCATTTCACCTTTCTGTATGGCCTCCCCATTCCCCATTTATCTGATGCTGTGTTTTGCACACTCTCTGTCCCCTTCTCCCCCTTGTACCTGCTTGCGCAGCTGTAATGGTTGGACGTTTCTTTCCTGGAATTTTTTTGCCTGGATCCACTGGAAGCACTGGTTGCTGAAAGACTGATTAAGCTAACAAGATGCAATTGAAAAAGAACTGTCTGTCCTAAACCATCCTGTGTATTAAATATTCACAGAGGTGCAAAGCAATGCTATTCTCTCTGGTGAGAAAAGGAGAAGAAAGAACGTAGCTCAGTCCCTTGCCTTTCACAGGTCCTCTTCCAGACTGTCCTAGGACATCCCATTGCCACAGGAGCAACTCTCTGCACATAGTTCATTGTTAGTATATTTTCCATGGGAGGAAAAAAGTTTACAGCTGCTTTAAGAACTGAGTTCCCTTAACAATGGCTGAGACCCCTTATTGTTTGACTTGGCCCCAGAGTCAGCTTCGAAGGCAAGTGGCAGAGGTAGGTCCCGCAGAGCCCTGAGCCGGGAGAGCACACACACAGTGTTAAATGCAGTTACCTTTGTTCTTTCTCCAGGTGCATTTCCAGCTCAAACAAGAAGTGCTGAGGAAGCCTGCAGAGCGTAGAGCCTCAGGCACACGTATGAACAACAAAGCCCTTCAAAAGAAAGTCGTGCCAAGAGCCACCCGCCGGGGGACCCAAAGATGAGGACAGCTCATTTGGCTGAGAGCTGGGGAAGCCGTTTACATGAGGCCTGGCTGATGATTCCAGCCAGTGAACTTTCCAACAGTCCAGCATGAAACTAGCCCAAATTGTTAGGTTATTAAACAAAGAAGTATTTAATCCCTGAGCAAATTGTGAAGTCATTCACAACAAAATGTGCCTGGGCTACAGTTCCCTGGGCAGTGTGTCTGTGTGTGCTGAGTTCTTCTCCTGCACTTGCTCCATCTCAGAGAGCTCTGCTCCGTTTACTCCTGGATTGTTGCTACAGCCCATATGAAATGCCACTAGTGCATACCAGGGATAATGAATGCAAACCTTAGTGTATGGTGCGCTCACAAACTGTGCACATGAACATTAGTCCTCTGGGTGCAAGTGCCATGCTTCTTCCTCAGGTAAGGACACTTGCTGCCTGCAGACCCCAGAGTTAGGGGAAGGTCAGTTTTAAAGCAGGCAGTGATATGAGCGGCTCTGAACACAGCTTGAACCACATGCAGCACAGCTATTGCTGACCAACAACTTGAGGAGGTGATGGTTCAAGGTGATCTGATCTGATCTTGATGTGCAGATGGGACTTTCTAGTAGCTGGTTTGGATTATTTGCAGTCAGATAGGCTGACATTATACATGCTGGCAAAAGCCAAGTATTATCTTGTCTCCTTAAGTCTTCAGACTCAAACTAGATGGCTTGCTGAGGGGTCTGCTTTATCCAACCTAAACTATTATTCTGAGCATAGAAGCAACTAGGTGAGGTCTGACCACTGGTGATGAGTAGAAGTCCAGGCCAGGTTATTTGGATGTTCCTTTGAGACAAGTACCCTGAACCTTGGTCCTATCAATATGCAGTAGGGGAGTGTGGATGCTTGATGCCAGCAGTGCGCTGTGCTGGTACAGCGTAAGCTATGTGAGTTGTAATTAGGTAAGGAGAGAAAGGATCCATAGTCCAGGGAGGTGGGGTACTACAGGCTGAGGCTTAAAATGCTGCTTCGGCTGTGTGGGCAGGTTTGGAGTGGAAGCAAGAGTAGAAACCAAGCTAGTTATTTCCATGGTAAAAATATCTTAAGCAGGCAAAACCTTTCTAGCATTCTTCTTTGCAAATACATAACTTCAGAGGGGTAAACAATACCACCTCTATGCCCCAGTGATTACTTTTTTCCTTGGGTGGTTGTCCCAGTCTCCACCATACAGCCATTGGTTGCACTGTTTCTCTCCCTATCTAAACGCCTGTCCAAAAAGTGTCCCCCAAACATTCCATTGCTTCTCTTTTGCAAACATCTCTTCATTTCCTTTGAGCAACCTGTACCACCCTACTGCAGAAGCAATATTCTGCACTTCACCCCTCGACGTCACGTCCTCCTCTGTCTCTGCTACAAGATGCTGGTGGCATTTTCAGCACTAGCAGCACACACACACTCTTGTAGAGCTCTGCCTGCTAACAAGAAGCTCTTTCTCTGTCATGCCTTTTCTTGTAAAGGCAGAGGAAGCTGTCCCTTGCAGGTTAATTACACAGGCAGTGGCAAAAAAGTGCCCAGAATGGTAATGCTCTAACAGTGGCTGTGGGTGATTTTGGTCTGCAAAAGCCAGTATGAGCTGGAGACACTGGCCAGTTCAGCAGTCACAGCCAAAGCTGAATTCCAGTTTGTTGTTGTTGTTATTGTTGTTGTTGTTGTTGTTGTTGTTTGGTTTTGGGGTTTTTTTGTTTTTTGGCTTTTTTTTCTGAGGCAGAAGAAAATGGAAAAGGATGGCAAGGCTGAGATACTCCAACTTCTATGCTGTTTAACACCTCTTCCACTGGCCAAGCCCAGCAGCATCACTGCAGATGCTGGACCTTCCTGTTGGAAGCTACGTGTCAGTGCACATTCCCCCAAGGGATTTCGTGGACATGCAGCCAGGACGAGGGAGGGCACCCTGCATCCCAAGGCCTGGCCACATGCAGCACTTAGAAGGGTCTGCTGTCACCAAGTGTCCAGCCCGTGTGCAGGAAGATACTGCTGCCCCCAACTACAGCACTATGCTGGCTGAGCTGACCACTCACTTCTGAGGGTGTGTATGAAGCTGAGAGCAAGGAAAGAGCTCGCAGGGAGCAGCCTTCAGCTGGCTAATTCAGCTGAGTGGTCTCTGGACAGGGTGCTGCCGAGACCGCACAGAGCTGCCCGTGCCACCTGGATCCCAGCAGTGTCATAGGTCGTACTGAGCCTGACGGCTGCAGGGTGCTCTCATGTTGCCCTCTTGTGGTCCTAGAAAATGTGGGACCGTCTCAATTCCACTTTCAAGGGCTGAGTCAGGGGGAGATTTCTTCCCCATAACAGGACAACCAGCCCAGGAGGCCACACCACCCACCCTCGCAGGCTGCTGTGGGGTTGGCAGTGCAGCAGAAAAATTATAGTCTCAGTCGCAAGCATTTTCCCTCACAAGAGGGTTCCTGCAAGATACAACCCTCTGGAGGTCTCTTTCTGAGATGTGTCCGGCTCATTCTCCTCCCAGCTCTGAATATTTTTGTGCTGAACAATTTGGTAAAGCTCCACTTGGCCGTGGCTGAGGTCTCCACGTGAAAACATGGTTACAAAATGTTTCTGAGGCAGGATTTTTAAGCACATCCCTCCAAGACTTGCCATGAACTTCGCCCCCCGATGTTGCAAGAAGCGTGGGCTAAAAAGGGCACAACCTTTGGATGTAATATCTGCAGGATAGGGATTTCTTATGCTTTTGAGGCTTCAGTCAAAGTAAAAACAGTTGACAGGTTTGTGTCAGAAGACACAGCAAACAGTCAATCCTCCCCATCTTCTCTGGTCCACTCATGAATTTGTATACCTCTTCCCCACATATGTCCTTCTTCCAAGCTGAAGAGTCCCAGCCTACAGTTTTTCACTGTACAGTGTTCCCATGTCTCTGAGCATCCTTACTGCCTGCCTCCAAACCTTCCATTCTCTGTTACCCTTTCTGAGATGAGAGGACCAGAACTGTATGCAGACCTGGAAAAATATTTAAACAAAGTGAAGCCAGGCCCAGTAAAATGAACCAAAATTCTTATAAGCAAAACTGTGAGGATCTTGGGAGAACCAGGAGGGTAGATAGAACTCGGCATGCAATGCCTTCTCATTTCTGTATCTGGCATGGAGGAGGCAGAAAAGGGCAAAATACAAATAAGTGAACTCAAAGAGGAGTGAAGCAGCTTGGATGGGGATGTCAGCAGAGGACAGCTGGTCGTGGTAGTGACCTGAAAGGCTGCAGGAGAGATTGAGATGATGAAAAACCCTCAAAACCTTCTTTGGCAGGCAAGAACAACAGAAATTTTGGGTCAGAGGACATCTAGAGCCCTGTGGCAGGGGCTGGTGTCCATGTTTCAGCACCAGTAAACCGTCTACAAGCATCCATACCTGCAAGGAATAGAGCACCTGTGCAGCTTCAGACCTCCTGCCCACGGCATTGTGCCATGGCAGCAGTGTGGGTCCCCACCTCAGGCGAACAGACGGGAATCAGCACCCAGCCTGTGCACGTACCAACACGACTCTGAGAGCGTTCCGCACACCCGCTCCTGGCTGGTGGCAAGTCAAGCTGAGATCTGTGTGGTTGCTATGGAGAAGTGTAGCTAAAAGCACAAACAAGTGCCATACAGTGGTAACTGCTCTGAGGGACTTAGAGACTCCGGGCTTTACAACGTGTTGCTGAGGGATGGTGTCCCTTGGGGCATGGAGGCTTTTTTTAGCCTGCTAGGAAATCCAGCGCGGGACCTACTGTACTTGGTATGCCAGATCCTCGGTGATGCACAAACTGGCCCTCTCTGTCATGGATTTCTGCTGGGGAGCTATTTTAGCTATTTGTTTTTTTCCATCTTGATGCTTTGGCATGATCTTAAAATGTATCTAAGCAGCCAAGGAGGCTGCTAGCGGCAAAGCTGAGACTGCACCAGATGGACAATGTAGACGAACCCACTCGTCAGCTGCTGCCAAAGCCGAAGCCGACAAGGCAGCGAGATTTCCCCAAGGCAGCAGCGGGGAAGGGGAGCCCCGGCAGTGTGTGCGAGGCGGCAGCGCTCTGTGGGGAAGGCGAAGAGGGTTTGCACAGGCAGCTGGCTGCCGTGCTCCGCGCCGCGCTCCCGGGTGCTCTGCCAGAGCCTGGCGCGGTGCACGGCGCACGAGTGCCGTGTCCAGCCCGGAGGCAACGGGGCTACGGCTGCAGCCCACGTCCCCGCGCGGGCACCCAGCTGGGCACTGTGTCCCGCGGGGGGATGTCCCCTGGGCCGCCGAGGGGAAATGCCTCGCAGCCTGGGGCCTCGCGGTGCAGCACAGGGCGAAGTCCCTACGTCACCCGGGGGCCCCGGGCTCCACAGGCTGCGGGCCAGGCCCGCGGAGCAGCTCCGCCTTCCCAGCGGCACCACGCCGGGCCGGGCCGGGCCGGGCGGAGGCAGCCGTGCGGCGGGGCGGGCGTTGGGG